>PVIJ01003878.1:47458-77163 GCA_004024925.1 Scalopus aquaticus | reverse complement strand
TCCAGCCCCGCCCCTCTCCCGGGAGGGTGGTGCAAAAGCAGGAGATTTCCATGGCCAGGACGCGCCTGGGTATTTGGGGGCTCGATGTGTGACCCCAGCTACTTCTCTGACTACGTCTCTTGCCTATTTCTCTTGCAGTTAAATTATTTGAGGTAATTGAGACTGAAAAAACACTCTACCTTGTCATGGAATACGCAAGCGGAGGTAGGTGAGGGCCTGCCCGTGCAGCTGTGCCCCTCGAGTGCAGCCCCAGCCAGCTCTGACCTCCGCCCTGCCGTCTCTTGCAGGAGAAGTGTTTGATTACCTAGTGGCTCACGGCAGAATGAAAGAAAAAGAGGCTCGAGCCAAATTCCGCCAGGTGGGTGTGACTCCCCCCGGCATCCCGGCTGACCTCTGCCTTCTGGGGTTTGGTCTGCAAGGGGATCTACCCGTCTGTCAGTGCCCTTTGGGGGTCCTTTGGGCTTTGCCTGTCTGTGTGTCAGCTCAGAGCCAGGCCATAGGTCACAGGGTCCCCCACAGGTGCCCTTGGGCTGACCCCCCTCCCTTCCTTTCAGATAGTGTCTGCTGTGCAGTACTGCCACCAGAAGTTCATCGTCCACAGAGACTTGAAGGTGAGGCGGGCGCTTGGCCCTGCGTCTCTGGGTTGGGTTGGGCTGCCCGCCCTCTGCTAGGAATGACTGTTAGGCCCTGAAGGGGCAAGGAAACTCCAGCCTTGAATATTTTGAGATGATGAGGACACCCCTCGGGCCTTTTCTGATGCTGCCTGTGAGACCTTGGGGTGCCCCCCCATCTGGTGTCCCGAGGACCCCGCCATTTCACCTGTCGGCACGTCGCTTTGTGGGCAGCCCTGTGTGGCAGGAGCGCTGCCCCCAGCCTGGCGGCTGATGGGCGGCCGCGGGCTCTCGTACAGCTGCACCCAGCTGCTTGGCAGTCGTGCGTGCTCGCTCGTGTCTTTGACTGGGCTCCTGGAGTGCGAGGCTGCCTGGGAGTCTCCCGGCCCCGAGTGCGCACAGACGCCACCAGATTAACCTGGGCCTGACTCGGAAGCTCTGTGGTGCTCACGGCGTCTGAGCCTCCAGCGCCCGGCAGCATGGGCCCCGGCACGAGCAGCGGCCTGTGCTGCCCCCCAGCCTGGCCACGCCGACTGCAGGCCGGCCCCGGGTTTGGGGGAGAGAGCGCCAGGCCTGAAGGTGATTTCCTGTTTGCTCTCCCGTCCCCTCAGTTCCTTCCTGGCCAGTGCTGACATGGCCATTTTCCATCTTACCTTCTAGGCAGAAAACCTGCTCTTGGATGCCGACATGAACATCAAGATTGCAGACTTCGGCTTCAGCAACGAGTTCACCTTCGGGAACAAGCTGGACACGTTCTGCGGCAGCCCCCCCTACGCCGCCCCCGAGCTCTTCCAGGGCAAGAAGTACGACGGCCCCGAGGTGGACGTGTGGAGCCTGGGAGTGATCCTGTATACGCTGGTCAGCGGGTCCCTGCCTTTTGATGGACAGAACCTCAAGGTGGAGTGAAGTGCAAGCTTAGTTCATGTTATTACTCCTCATTTCCTCTCTCGCCCGCTCTCACCCCTGACCTCTCACCCTTGCCACCGCTACATTTTCCTGCGCCTGCGCTCCAGAGGAGAGCTTGCTAAAGGTGGCAGCAGTTGAAAGGGCCTCTGTGTCCGGCGTAATCACATCAGGTCTTTCCTCGAGAGCTGGCAGCCTCGGACTGGTCAAGCCGGGGGCACGGGACACTTGACATCGCCGCCTTCTGGGGTGCGGGCGCCTTGTCCCGGGCCCTCCACCCCCTACCTTACTTCACTTCCCTCTGCTGGCCTGTCACGCTCTCAAGGTCCTGGATGTCGGGTTTCTGCCCTCGGCCCTGGGCTGACTCCAGTTTCCCTCCTCCAGGAGCTGCGGGAGCGGGTGCTGAGGGGAAAGTACCGTATTCCATTCTACATGTCCACGGACTGTGAAAACCTGCTGAAGAAATTTCTCATTCTCAACCCCAGCAAGAGAGGCACTTTGGAGGTGAGCAGTTGGGAACCCTGCTGGCTGGAGGTCCTGGGTTCCCAAGGGCACCTCCAGGCTGAGCCGTCTTCTTTGCCCTGCCCTTCCCCTTTGCTCCCCAGCAAATCATGAAAGATCGGTGGATGAATGTGGGTCACGAAGATGATGAATTAAAGCCTTATGTGGAGCCACTCCCTGATTATAAGGACCCTCGGCGGACAGGTGAGGCTGTGCTGGCTGGTGAGGTTGAGCTGGCCTAGGACTCAGGACCGGCCTGAACTGTGTGTCCCCTCTGTGCAGAGTTGATGGTGTCCATGGGTTACACGCGGGAAGAGATCCAGGACTCGCTGGTGGGCCAGAGGTACAACGAGGTGATGGCCACCTATCTGCTGCTGGGCTACAAGAGCTCTGAGGTGTGTGCTCCCCGCTCTGTCCCCTCACCTGGCCCGCTCATGCCAGGAGCACCCCCTGTGCTCTCTGCGAAGCCTAGCCCTGGTGACCAAGGTCCTCTGGTCTTGGCGCTTACCGATCTCCCTCAGTGAAGGGACGGGAGAGCCGGTGGGGCCGGGCCTGGGGCCCTGTGGGTGAGTAGGCCCGGCTGGGTCTGTGTTGGGTAGACTGGGAATTGGTGAGTCTGGCCGTGTCGGGGGGGTGTCTGTCTTTCTGTCTGGAAGTGTTTGTGCCTCCCGTGCCTGTGCGTGGCATCTGCCTAGTGCTGTGTCTGTGTGTGTGTGTCCATCCCCCATCTGCGCCCCGGCGGCTTCGTGGTGGTTCTTCTGCCTGTCCAAGGCAACCACTCTGAGTCCAGAATCAAGGGTCTCCGTGGGAATGGGGTCTGGTTCCCGACCTGTGTACCTTCCCCACGTGCCCTCAGGGCCTCCCGCTCTGTTCTCCCGCTGCCGGTAATGGCCTCCCTCTCTTGGCTCTAACCGTAGGCTGCTCGGGAGGTGTCTGGCAGGGGTGGGGTGGTCTGTCTGTGCATTTTTGTGGGGGTGTATTTCCCCGGGGGGTAGGGGGGGTCTTTGACCGTGTTTGTCAGGGCCTCCGTTGGGGTACGTGTGCCTCTGGGCTTGAGGTGCGCCCTGGACTTGCAGGAGGCCTGTCTCACGTGGTGAGCCTGGGGCGCGTCCGTCCCTGCCCTATCTCTGCTTGACCGCGCCCTCCCTTTGGTCTCCTGCAGCTGGAAGGCGACACCATCACCCTGAAGCCCCGGCCTTCCGCGGACCTGACTAACAGCAGTGCCCCCTCCCCCTCCCACAAGGTGCAGCGCAGTGTCTCGGCCAACCCCAAGCAGCGGCGCTTCAGCGACCAGGGTAAGTGCTTTGGGCTGGGACAGAAGGCGCGCTCGTCCCTCTCCCTGGGGAACACATCTGGGGACGTTGTTGACATAGCTGAGTCCACGAGCAGCAAGGCCTTGGGCGAGTCGCTTCGCTTCCCTGTGTGAGATGGGGACTGCTGCGGCTGCTGAGACAGTGGGAGAGCCCAGCGCACAGTGGGCCCTGGCCCAGCTTCTTACCCACCCTCTGTCCCTCTGGCCAGCTGGTCCTGCCATTCCCACCTCTAATTCCTACTCTAAGAAGACTCAGAGTAACAACGCAGAAAATAAGCGGCCTGAGGAAGACCGGGAGTCTGGGCGGAAGGCCAGCAGCACAGCCAAAGTGCCTGCCAGCCCCCTGCCTGGCCTGGAGAGGAAGAAGACCACCCCTACCCCGTCCACGGTGAGCCTCGCCCAGCCCTGCCTCCCCAGCCAGCCCCTTCTCTGTCCTCCAGCCTCCCGCCCTGCGCCTGCGGCCCTCCCCTGGATCCTGCTGCTCGGGGGCCCGCCCTCTCTGCCAGCCGCTCTTTTCTTAATCCACACTGGGTTCCCTTGGCTGCCTACCTGACCTGCTCTGGGGCTGACTGTCGAAAGCCTGGCCCCCAAGAGTAAAGGCAGGGTCTTTTTTTAAAAAAAAAAGATTTACTTACTTATGCATACAAGAATTGGGGTGTAGGCCAGAATTGGGGGTGTGAGAGGATCCGCCAGAGACAGAGTAAGGAGCAGAACAAGTGGATCTACCGAAGTACACTGCTGAGGGGAGCAGCGGGGAGACAGAAGAGGTCTGCTGCGCCATGTGGGAAGCTCCCTGGCCGGGGATTGAACTGCTGCAGTGGCTGCGGACAGCTTCACAAGTGCTGAGACTTAACCCCTGCGCCGCCAGGGAGGCCCCACGGAGTCTTTCATCTTGCCTACCGATGGCGGGGAGGAAGCCGTCTCTGTGACCTGCCTGTGGACATTGCTTTTCTGTGACACAGCTGTGCCCTTTGCTCCCCACAGAACAGCGTCCTCTCCACCAGCACAAACCGAAGCAGGAATTCTCCCCTTTTAGAGAGAGCCAGCCTGGGCCCGGCCTCCATCCAGAATGGCAAAGACAGGTGAGCGTCGCCTGGCACAGCGCCCCTCCTGCTCCCTGGAGTTCCGTCCTGGCTCTGTCTGGTCCGGCTTCCACACCCCACGCCCCGGCCTCCCCCCACCCCACCGTCTCCCCCGTGCTCCTGCGACCACTCCCCGTGGTGTGCTGAGTGTGACTCCCCCGTCAGCCCCGCTCCCTTCTGCTGCTCCACGTGCCAGGACAGGACTCTGTGCACCCCTAGGCCTCCCGCCCGGGTCTTGTTTTGGGGGGCCCCAGCTCAGGGCAGAACGAAGGGTACACAGCAGGTGACTCCAGCCGTGCCCCTCAGAGCAGAGCTGCCCTCACCATGCCCATCGGCAGCCCCCGTGCTGGTTCCGGCCCTGCCTGTTCTGAGCCACACAGGCCCTTTAGCAGCCCCTGCTCCTGCTGGCACAGAAACACTCTTGCTCTCGCACCCTGGGGGCAGCACAGCGCAGAGGTGGCCTCTGGCAGCTTTCTTGAGCTTAGCATCCCCTGTGGGCTGCGGCCCCCCCCTCCCATTGCTGCTCCCCAGGCCTGCCCTGCATCCTGCCGATGCATCGTAGCTCCCCCCGCCCCCACCCTGGCTTCCTAACCCAGACCTCCCACCCCACCACCCCTAACCCAGGCCTCTCGCTGCTTTTGTCTCCTAGCCTAACCATGCCAGGGTCCCGGGCCTCCACAGCTTCTGCTTCTGCCGCAGTCTCTGCGGCCCGACCCCGCCAGCACCAGAAATCCATGTCGGCCTCCGTGCACCCCAACAAGGCCACTGGGCTGCCCCCCACGGACAGTAGCTGTGAGGTGCCGCGGCCCAGGCAAGTGTGCTGGGGCAGTGGCCACGCCTGCTGCCCTCAGCCTGCCCACCCCTTGCCCCCAGCAGTTTCTTCCCCCTCGGGGGTCCTGCTCTGTTCTTGTCCTCAGCCACAAAAATTGGCTCTGGCCCCCGCAGCTAGGAAGTGGAGGGAACAAAAAACTAGCTTAATGCCCGTCTTTTCCTCCAGTTCTCCCTCTCAGAACAGATATGCCAGAAGCCGTCCCGAGGCTCCAGGAGGAAGCTTTTTGTTCTGAGCCTTCCTGGACGTCCTTAGGACCCCGGGGACAGTCAGCATCACAGGGACTCAATCCTTGAGGGTTGGTCAACCTTGTCCCCTTGAGGTTCCAGTGTGCCCAGCTCCCGGGAGCCACTCCTCTCCAGCCTGTACTGCTCTCCACACACGTGTCCTTCCTCGCCTCCCGCCTCCCAGACCGTCTCCTTTCCTCACCAGAGTCCTCCCGTGTCCTCGGTGGTCACTCCCTCCCTCCTGTGTCTCCGTGATGGCTGCCTCCGCCCTAGCACGCCTCCCTGGGCCTGGCCGGGGTGCCCTGGCACCTGGTGACAGCTCGCTCGTGCCCTGATGCATCGCCCCCACGCCCCTCTCTTCCCACAGCACAGCCCCCCAGCGTGTCCCTGTCGCCTCCCCCTCCGCCCACAACATCAGCAGCAGTGGTGGAGCCCCAGAACGAACTAATTTCCCCCGGGGCGTGTCCAGTCGAAGCACCTTCCACGCAGGGCAGCTCCGGCAGGTGCGGGACCAGCAGAACCTGCCCTACGGTGTGACCCCGGCCTCCCCCTCCGGCAACAGCCAGGGCCGGCGGGGCGCCTCTGGGAGCATCTTCAGCAAATTCACCTCCAAGTTTGTACGCAGGTGAGTAGGGACCTTAGTGTAGCACAGAGACTGAGGCCAGGTACCCCTGCCGGGGGGCGGGGGTACCCTGAACTGGGTGTTTCCTGGTTAGATGGGGCCAGGAAGCCGAAGAAATTGGGTCCTTGTCACTATCTTTTATGCCAGACCCATCCTCTCAGGCCTCTCCCCAACTCCTGTACACACCCCTCGTTCTGTGGCCCCAAGCAGATGGCCTATGCCGCCTCCTCTAGGAGAGTGTGAACTCAGATGCTAAAATAAAAGCCCCCCTCTTCTCTCGGGTTCCCATGGAAACTTGTATTTGGTGACGCAGCTGCAAAGTCATGAGGCATGAGCCAGGCTGGGCCAGCAGGGAGTTTTTCCTGGTCCCGTGTCTTCCCCTTTGACCCACCCCCACAGTGGGCCATGTCTGTGGCCACCACGTTCTCGAGCCCAGGTTGCCAGGATGAGGGCCAGCAACAAGGCAGCGGTGGGGGCCCAGGGCAGCCGCCTCAGCGCAGCCTGACTCCCTGGGGCTTCCCTGTGCGGGAGCCAGGGCGGGCGCGCTTCCCAGGCCTTCTCGGGCCTTCTCGGGCCTGCCCCCACCGCCCAGGGACGGTGATCCTCAGGGGCCGCAGCCGCCTGGCCTCTGGCTGCCCCCGTCTCCATCCCTCAGCTTCCTCCACCACCTCAGTGGTGCCCCGGAAGCAGCAGGAGGCTCTTCCTCCCATGCCTCCCTCCACTCAGCTGGAGGCGCCCCACAGCAGCGCCTTTGCAGCCCAGGGACAGGCTGCTGGTGGGGCGGGAGCAGGTCGGGCTCTCTATGGCTCTCGTCCCGCTGAGCGGCTTTTTCACAAACGGGGTGACCTTTGAACCTGTAAAGCCCACTCCCTACCTGCTTATCCACATACTGTCTTGTTGGTTTTTTTTATTTCTTTTTTTATTTTGTCTTTTTTTGTTTGTTTTTTTAGAAATCTGTCTTTCAGGTTTGCCAGAAGGTAGGCGTTGAGCCCGCTGTGTGTCTGTGTCCTGTGTCCTGTCTTGCCTCTGTCACTAACTCCTCTCTGGCTCTTGCTCCCTCCCCTATCTGCTAACCACCTCTGACCTCTGTGTGGCCCCCTCTCTGCCATCTTAAAGGGACGAAGACTGGGCAGCAGTTCGGGACCACGATTGCCCCCTCAGGGCAAGTGGCTTTGAAAATGATGGGAAATTCTCCCTTTAAGATTGTCTCCGTCCCCCCACCCTGGGTTTGGGCACAAGTCTGGGCTCCTCTGCCCCTCTCTGCTGTCTGCATGTGCTCTGAGGAGGCTCCGTGGGGACCTAGCGCGTCTGGGACCGTGTCTCGCTCTAGGGCTCCTGGGCTTCCCGCTCTGTTCCCTCAGCTTCAGGGCTGTGTGTCTCTGGGGTGGCAGGGCTCTGGCCTACTGCAGGGGCTCTGGGGCCCCAAGGCTGATGCCTGCAGGTGCAAGGAGCCTTTTGCGTCAGGAGTGGGGCACAGCGCCCCCTTCTGGCAGCTCCTGCTGGACTGGGCCGGCCCCACCCCCAGCCAGCGCACTGCCGCCTCCCCCGTCTCTGGATGGAGCGGGCGTCTCTGGACTGTGCGTCCTCTGTGCCTGCGGCTTCCAGAGAGCTCGGGGCTGGGTGTTTTCAGGCCTGGGTTGTCCACCCCTGAGCCCAGCGAAAAACGGGAGCCCCCTGCCTCCGGCATGTCCCTTCCTAAGCTGGATCCTGCCTCTTCCAGCCCTGGCCCTCTCCTCATCCTCTCTGGAGCCCAAGGGTTGGGGCAGGAGCCCTGGTTCCCTGAGGCTGTCAGCCCAGACCCTGCGTGGGGCTGAGGCCTGGGGCAGGCACGTTGGGGCCCCCTGCAGGACGGGGTCTTCCATCCCTCCCCTCCCGCCCACTGCTCCCCACCCAGTTCCTCGCCCGCATGGCTGGCTGTTGACTCACAGGGCCCCAGTGGGGCCTGCCCTGCAGGCGCCTCCACCCACAGGGCAGGAGCCAGGTGGGGCTGGAGCCATCAGCCAGGCTCCTCCCGGCACAGCCCCTGCTCCGCTCGCAGTGCTGGTTTGTATTTGTGTGTCTGGTGTGTCTTGTGTTCCTTTTACATGTGCTGCCGCTGCTCTCTCTCCTCACCTCCCTGTCCTCAGCAGGCCCCGGCCCCCGGCTCCAGGCACCCATCTTCCAGCCAGGAGCTGGAGCAGCCGCTCAGCGGGGCCAGACCTCTCCCCACCCCCCCTCCAAGGTGTCTGCCCTGCCCTGCCCGCCACCCTCCCTTCTGTGCAAGCAGATGGCCTGGCAGCCTGGCAGGCAGGGGGTGATAAAAGAATGGGGGAGGCGGCTTGTCCGCAGCTGGCCTCAGGGCCCTGCTCCTCCCCAGCCCTCCCCAGGCGCACTCAGCACATTCAGCTCTTGGCCGTCTCTGCGCCTAAGAGAGGCCTATCTGAGCCGCGGCCCCTTCCTTCCCAGAGGACTCCAGTTCTGAGGCCCTGGTCGCTGGAGCAGAGGCCCCGGCAGTCACAGGGTCGCTGTGTGGGTCTGGTGCAGGGGTGCGCCTGTGACACCCTCGCCTGCGCAGAGCTCCTTCTCCCCAGCACAGATCTGCTGGGGGTGGGGAGGGGCTCCTAGCCGGCTCCCTGTCACAGGACAGCAGGGCTGCCCCCAGGCGGTGCCACGCCCCTGTGTTGGCCAGCCAGCTGGCAGGCAGGGCCTCGGGCCTAGGCCCGCCCAGCAGCCCTCCGGGACCCAGCCTCACCTGGGTTGGTGGCAGCGGAAGGAGCGAGAGGTCCCAGCACTAAACTCTCCCTCGCTCTGTTTTTTGAGGAACCTGAATGAACCTGAAAGCAAAGACCGAGTGGAGACGCTCAGGTGAGAGGGCCGAGCCAGCGCCGGCTCGCCCGGGGCCTCCTGCTCCTCTCTTCCTTCTGCCGCCGGCTCTTCCTGCTCTGCCCCTTCCCCCCCTCTGGGGCTCCCTTCCCTCAGAGGAGCCCCACGCCCCCGCTGTAGTAGGTGTGGGCCCTTCTCAGCCTCGGTGTCTTCTGGAAGCAGGAGCCCTGGGCTGGGCTGTGGGGACTGAAGACTCCTGCCGGCCACCAGCTGCCTGTCTGTGCCTCTGCCCTCCTCCTCTGGTCAGCTGCTAGGCCGTGGGGCAGGGCGCCCGCTTCTCCCTACCCCCCCAAGGGAACGCAGCGCTGGCGCCCCCGAGCCTGCCGGGGCTGGCTCTCCTCACCTCTGCTCCGAGGGGGGGTCGCAGGAGCCCGCCGCCCCCAGGTCTGAGCTCCCTGCTCCAGCCTCCTGCCTCCTGGGCCGCCTCCCACGCTGCGCTCTGGTCTCCGCGTCCCGCTGCCCTGCCGGGGGGCTCTCCCACGGGGTGCCTCCGCCCCACCTGATGCCGCCTCTGCCCTCTCCGCAGACCTCACGTGGTGGGCAGCGGAGGCAACGACAAAGACAAGGAGGAGTTTCGGGAGGCCAAGCCGCGCTCCCTGCGCTTCACGTGGAGCATGAAGACCACGAGCTCCATGGAGCCCAACGAGATGATGCGGGAGATCCGCAAGGTGCTGGACGCGAACAGCTGCCAGAGCGAGCTGCACGAGCGCTACATGCTGCTGTGCACGCACGGCTCGCCGGGCCACGAGAGCTTCGTGCAGTGGGAGATGGAGGTGTGCAAGCTGCCGCGGCTGTCCCTCAACGGCGTGCGCTTCAAGCGGATATCAGGCACCTCCATGGCCTTCAAGAACATTGCTTCCAAAATAGCCAACGAGCTGAAGCTTTAACAGGCTGCCCGGCGCGGGGGCGACGCCGCTGGCCGGACTTAGCTGCTGGGGCCGGCCCACGGGCCGCGGGCCGGCGGGTGTCTCCCTGCTGGCACTTCCCCTCCCACCCTTCTCAGTTTTTTCTTCCATGTTTGTGGGGGATGGGAGGTGGCGCTTCCCACCCACCCCCATTTGCCCCTGTCCAGAAACTCCCTCTTCTCCCCTCTCCCCCACAGGAGGCTAAAGAAGGGGAGGGGTGGGGGGGCAGGGCTCCCCCTCGGTACTGCGGTTGCACAGAGTATTTCGCCTAAACCAAGAAATTTTTTATTACCAAAAAGAAAAAAGAAAAAAAAAATCCCAGCGACCACCTTCCCTCCCTGCCCCATCGGGACAGTCGAGACTGGATCTGTGGGGCTTCCCAGGAGGGTGGCTCAGGGCTGGAACACTCTCAGGCAAGAGTGGTGGAGTTCCCTGCCAGGCCCTCCGCCAGGCCCGCTCGGGCTTCTCCCCTCTCCTCCCCTCCCCCAGCAAACCTCCAGAGGTGGCCTTCCCCTGACCTCAGGCTCCTGGGGGCGGCCTGGGCCGGCTGGGCGGGTGGGGGTGCTGCGGGCCCTGGGGTGGGCGGGCTGGCGGCGGGAGGGGCCCCAGTCTCCCTCCACACTGTAGCCTCCGCCCGCCTTCCCCAGAGCTGGGCATTTCCTTCCACAAGCTGCTGTGGGGACTTCTGCTCCCCTCCTCAAAAGTCTGTGCCATCTTCTCCCACCCCTCCCGGCGAAGGCAGGGCTGACCTGGGGCCGGGAGCCGGAGGGGCCCCGGGCAGATGGGCTCCTCGGCCCCCAGGGGGCTGCAGGGCATCTCCGTTCTGGGAGAGCCTTTGAAAGCACGGCCCCGCGTCGCACCTTCCCCACCACTCCCCTTCATTGGCATTAATCTGGGCACCAGCTAGTTCCTGAGCAGTGGCTTCCCTCCCCACTCATCTCTGGCTCGGCCTTTCCTCCTCAGGAGACACTGCCCGGGCCTCCGGGCCTCCTGGCGGAAGGCTGCGGGGCAGCGGGCGGGAGGTCTGCCCTCCGTGGTGGGGCCGGGAGGCGGCTCCCAGCTTGCTCCCCTCCGCAGCGGTGGGAGTGGCCGCCGGACGCTTGGCTGGTGGCGGCGCTGCATCCCTTAATTTATTTCTCTGCTGTTTCTGTTCTTGAGAAATTGGGGGAGGGGTCCTGCAGAGGCTGCCTCTACCCTCACCTGAGTTGTACATTTTTGTGATGGGTTTTATTTTTTATTATTTTATTATTATTTTTTTTGATTCATGATGACTCCACCCCACTCATCACCCCCCTCCCAGGCCAGGCTCCGTGCTAGTCGAGCCCTTGGGTCCCAGGAAGGGGCCTCGCCAACCTCAGCCCTCCTGCCCCAAGCCCACTGCGGCTCCTGCGGCTCCACGGCTCTGACCAAGGGCTCCCTCCCGCCCTGCTCCTGCCCTCTGGAACAGCCCGGGTGCTCGGGGCCGGGAGGGCATGGCTTGACTCCCAGAGGGGCTGGCAGCCCGGGGGGGCCCCCCAGGCTAGGTGGCCCCTCCCCATCCGGCCCCCCCTCCTGCACTTAGTTTCTCCTGTGGATCAAACACGTAATAAAGAGAATGTTTGGAATCTGAGCTGCCTCCTCCCGTTTCTTCCCCCAGGGCAAGGCCCCAGTCCCCGTGGGCAAGATGTAGCCCAGCCCCTGCCCACTCTGGGGACCGGGGAGGCCAGTGCTGCCCCCAGTCAGGGCACTGACAGGAAGCAGGGCCCTTTCACCAACCAGGAAAGAGGACTCTGAACTTGAAAGGTTTTATTTATTTTTTAAAAACATTGAAAAATAAACCCATGTCTGCCTGTGTCCCAGCCTACTCAGCTTTTGGACAGTGGGCACTGGGGGCACCCTCAGAGCCCCTTGGAACTTCCCCACGGCCCCTGAAAACAGGAGCACCGCTGCCCCTCCAAGCAGTCAGGCCCTCCAGGAAACTGCCCACCTCCCCCCTCCAGCCCCCTCCCCACCTCACCCTAGACTTATTGCTAAAAGAAGGGAAGAGGAAGAACAGGAAGCCCCCCATACTGTCCTCTCCCACCACCCAAGCTAGTCACTACCCCCGTACGCGAAGGGCCTGGAGGCCGTCCCCAGCAGACTGGGGGCCATTCCATCCTGCTGGGGGCAGCCATTCCATCTGGCCGCCGGAAGAGAAAGTGCCCTCTGGCTGGCCCAGAGGCCCCTGAGTCCCAGCCCCTGGCTGGGTGGGGGTGGAGATGGGCTCCGCTGCCAGCAACAGCCCACAGGTCCAGGCTGCGCGTGGGCAGCTCCAGGTCTTCGATGACCTGGCAAGAGCTTAGTTCCTTCTGTCCTGAAGCCAGAGGCGCCGGAGGACATGCAGCAAAGGGGTTCTGGAGCCCCCGGGCTCAGAGTGAGGATGCTGGAGGCTCCAGAGAAGCACCAATCAGGGTGGGTGGGGGCTGGGGCCCCGGGCGGGCACCGTGGCGGGAGGCGGCCAGAGCTGGGCGGATGAGGGGTGGGGGGGGCTGGTTGGGGGCCAGCCGAGGCTGGAGGAAGCGGCCCTGCTGCAGCGGGGGCGGCTGGCGAAGCAGAGTGGGAGCTGTGGGCAGAGGTGGCCGCAGCAGGGGTGGGGGCTGGGACAGCGAAGTGGGAGGTGGGGGCGGCGGCGGCGCTGGGGGCACCGCTCGGGGCACTGATGTCGAAACGGAAGTGATCTGGACCTGGAGGAGAGGAGAGTGAGAAACCAGGCTCCTGGCACCCTCAGCCCAGTCTTAGGACAGGGCAGTTCCTCTCCTCTCTCACCTCATCATCTTCCTCTAAGGCTGGGGCTGGCAAGGGAGCGCCTCGCCTAGCCTCCTCCATGGGAACCGGGGCTCCAGGAGCCCCATCCTGCTCGGCCTCCCATTCCTGCAGCACCTCCTCCAGGTTGAAGCGACGCCGGTAGCTCACGAAGAAGGTCTTCACCTGGGTCAGAGTCTTGTTCCCAATCACCTCTGCAATAGCCCCAAAGTCTTTGCCATACCTACGGATGGCTGCAAGGGTCAAAAGGGAGCAGAGTGTGAACACCTCTCAGGAGCAGTTCCTTCTCCGAGCGGCCCCTAGGAGAGAGGGGACGGACTCCTGAGGTCCCTGAGGTCCTCCTTCCCACAGGCAAACCCACCTTGCACAGCCAAAAGCTGCTCATCTGTGGTCCAGCGGGAATTGAACTTGGTGTTGGCCTGGAGAACAAGGGATGGAGCCTTTAGACTCTAAAGCCAGGAGACGGAGGCCCTGTTCTGTGAGCAGAAGTCCCCTGTGCCCCTCCAGAGAAACCCCCTACTCGCCTGCACTTGAGAGCAGCCTTACCTCAGGGGGCCGTAGTGGATCGATGCCACCCTCCAGGGCTTGCCGGAGGCTGCTATTGGTCTGCTTCATGCTCTGCACCTGGGGAGGCCCGGGCAGGCTCATCAAACTCGCCAACCTGGTTGGTTGGTGGTACCAGCCCCCACCAGGGCCCCCTGCTCCTGCAGACCCTGGGGCCACTCCCCAGCAAAGCCTCTGCCGCCCCCAGTCTCACCCACCCCCTCCTTCACAGCCTCCAGGGAGGCACTTCGCCTCTTCAAGCAAAATCTTATTTTCAAAAGCAGGTTAACTTTTAAAAGTTACCCAGGGGCCCAGAGGACGGGGCAGGAGAAGTCTGGTGCCTGCATCATCTCCCTCCCCTCAGGGGGCCCCCAAATGGGACCCCTTCTGCAGGGCCCAGTCTGTTCGGGGACTCCACCTGGCGCTTGAGGGAGATGAGCTGGGAGTCCAGGCCTCGGAGCGTGAGGTTGGCCAGATCCGGGCTACCTGACACGGCGGTGAGGCCCTCAGGGCTCAGGTACATGCCCTTGGGCGGGCGCCGCCGGGTACGCAGCGGGTGGTGGCGGTACTGAGACCCCTGGGCCTCCTTCTTCCCGGGGCCTGGGCGGGCATTCAGGGGCCGAGAAGAGGGCAGGGGCTGCCAGAGAAAGGGGAGTGTGGGTGTCGCCCACGGGGGGCAGGTGGGCGGGCAGGGCCAGACCCCTCTGGGCCCTCACCTCTCTTTTGGGGTCTCCAGCATCTGGCTCACCCTCACTCACAGCTCCTCGTCCCTCTTCAAGCTCATCGCTGCTGACACAGGGGACACGGGGCAGTGAGGCCAGGCCCGGGCGCCCAGGGGCTCTGCCTGACCCCGCCCACCGGTCCCCGACTTCCACCTGTCTTCCTTGTCCTTCCGGCCCCCCAGCCGCCGGGCCTGTCTGTCCATCACGCTGGTCCGGCTGCGGGTCTTCTTCCAAGAGTAGTAATACTTCACCAGGCTGGGGATCAGCTTGTCGGGCAGCTGGAGGGGCAATATCAGAGGCTGGGCCCCCCCAAGACTCTGCCCCCCGGGGCAGGTGGTCAGAGAGGGGCTCAGGAGCACAGGGGGTGCAGGGGCTTTACCATCTGCTGGATCCGCTGGAAGCACTTGCCGTGGAAGCCAAAGGCCTGTTCAAACAGCACCTTGTCCTCGACCGTCCACTCATCCGGGAACGGGGTGAAGTTGGCCAGGTCGGCCAGTGACTTCTCCACGTCATGCTTATGCCACAGGAGCATGCCCAGCGCCTGGCGCAGGACGGGCAACCACTCAGGCTCAGCTCCCCCAACACGGGCCCGCCCAGCCCCGCTCCGGGCTCTGCGGACCCAGGCTCACCTGCTCGATGTTGTAGCCGTGCTTCTCCTTGGCCATTGCAATGTACTTGTCAACTGCGGGGGAGGGAGGGTCCACGGAGGAGGGGGCTCAGCTCCTGAGCTAGGGCTGCGCCCCGCTCACTCCCGCGGGGAGCTGGCCCCCCGGGCCCCACCCAGGCCCCACTCACGCTTGGCGTCAGACACACAGTGGTTGGGCGACCACACCAGCATCCCCTTCAGCTCCTTGTTGCTGTAGCGGGCAGGGCTCTCTGAGAGGCAGAGGCGAGCGGCGGAGGCTCAGGCCGGACCCGGGGCCAGAGGGAGGCAGGGCACTGGGGCCTCCGAGGTGAGGGGAAGGAGGGGCAGAGACCCAGACAGGAAGGCAGAGCAGGAAAACTAACCGGGCCAGGGGCCACCCACCCCCGCCCACCCGCCTGTGCTTCCAGTGGGCGCCAGCCAAGGGCTCCCCCAGGTGGGGCTCGGGCCAAGCAGGGCCCTCGCTCCCCTCCCCTCGCAGCCTGCCCTGCCACTCACCGGGCTTGCACTCCGGAATTACGGCCTGGTAATTGGTTCCAACGCGGATCATGCTGTCTGCGGAGCCAGGGGGAGGCCGTCAGGACGCCAGGGAGGGGGGAGCGGGAGGATGTGGCAGGGGAGGGGGCGCCCAGAGTTCTCCTTCCTGACCACCCAGGGCCCCCACCTCCCCAGGCTCACTTTTCCCTGATCTTCCCCTCAGTTCCCCCTCACTTCTTCCCCCAGTTCCCCTCGGCCACAGAAGGAACTGGAAGGGACCCTGCCTAGTCACGGCCATGGGGGGCGGGGGCGGACAGGGGCCAGTTTGGGAGCCCAGGTCAAGCCGGGCCCTTTGTTCTGGCTGGGGGGCGAAGGGGCGGGGGCTTGGAGGGCTGCCCCCGGACCTGGACCTCAGCCCTGGGGGATGCGAGGCTCCTCCCCACCACATGAGCCGAGCCGCACCGCCCGCAGCACCTTTCCAGCCCCCGCCCCAGCCAGACCTCAGTCCCCGCAAGGTGGCAAGGTATGAGGGGCCCCATCCGTGGCAGGGAAGAACGCCCGAGTTCCTCAGCGGCTGAGGGCAGGGCGGGGGCGGCCAGCACCGCCTCCTCGGCAACTACGGGCCCTGCCTCCAGATTCCCGGTGCCGGCAGCCCCAGGCTCGGGAGAGAAGCAGGAAAGGGGCTCCGATCCCGGCCGGGGGAGCCGGAACCCTTCGCGGTACGCGCCCGAGGCCGGCAACTCTCCCCCCCGCCCCGCTCCGCGCCCCCGGGGCCGGTGCGCCTCTACCCCTAGGCCTCCGGGCTCACCGTGCGAGTGCTCCTCCTCGCTGCTGTCATCCTCCGAGTGGGGCTGGCCGCCGTTGGGCGCCGTCTTGGCCCGGCTGCGGGACAGGATTCCGGAGCCCGCGCTCGGCTTCTCCATCACCGAGGGCATTACCCCGCCCAGCTGCCCCGGGGGGCGCGGGAGCCTTCGGAGAGCCGCGGTGCTTGCCGCGCTCGCCTCGAGCGCCGTGCCCAGCCCGGCCTGGAGAGGTCGCCACTGAGGCTAGAGAGGCGGGAGGTCAGCGTGGCGAGGGTCCCGCGGGGGCGGGAGCCCAGCGGGTAGCCCCGCGCTCTCCGCGACCCCCGCAGGTGAGGGCGTCAGAAAAGTTTGTGTAGAAGTGGGGTACGCGGGGATGAGCGCCAGGTCCGGAGCTGCTGGGGCGCGCTCGCTCTGGACGCTCCCCCGGGCTGGGGCTCCCGGGGAGAAGTCGGGGCGCCCTGCCCTCGGGGCGCCCCGGAGCCCCACCGCCCTCCTTGCCCACGCAGTTCAGCGGGCGGGCGCTGCGGTGCAGTTGGCGCCCCCCGCGGGCTCCGCGCCTCTCGGTTGCACCGGGATGCCCCACTCCCGCGGCGGGGACCCCTGTCCCGACCAGACCCCGGCCCGCGACGGCAGCCGGCGGCGGCGGAGGTGGCGGGACGGCGCGCACAGCGCGCGGCGCTGGGGCAGAGTTGCCGGGAGGCGGGCGGAGCGCAGCCGCGGGCGCCGCCTCGCACCCTCCCCGGCGCGCTCGCTGGTCCCCGGCGCGCTCGGGCTGCTGCTCGCTCGCCCGCTCTCCGCCGCCGCTCGCTCCTCGCGCACACAATGAAGCTGCTGGCAGGGAAGTAGTGCCGGCTGCGGCCTCAGCACCCCTCCCCCAGCCGATGCCTCCGCCAGCTGAACATCTGGCCCTGGGGTGGGAGGGAGGGCCCGGGGGGCGGGGCCTGGGGGCCAGGGCTAGACCTCCAGGGGGTGGGGTCAGGGCCGGGGAGGAGAGCCCTGGGCTCGGCCAGCCCCCCAGCCCGGCTCCCAGACTGGCCCCTGGGAGAGACCCCTGCTGCCCCCCAGGAGGACCCCGGGGTCAGCCCCACCCACGCGCGCGCCAGCCCAGCACACCCGTGGGCTCGGGTTACGGCCGTCTGCCCCGGGGGCCCTGAGGCCGCCCGCCCGCCCGCCCGGGTGGAGCCCAGCTTTTCCTTCCATTTCCCTTCCTGCCAAGGAACTCCCCGCCCCCCCTTCCGCAGGGGGGACCCCCCCTTCAGGCGCCCTTGGGGGCCAGAGCGGATGGGAGGCCGGACAGGCGAGGGATGAATTCCTCCCAGAGCTACCCGGCCCAAGCCTGGCTTCTGGTGCATATGCGGGTCCCCAGGGGTCACCCCGATTCCCATTCAGTGCTGCAGTGTATACCCCGAAAACAGTGGCATAAGGCACTGAGGGATGGGGAGTAGGCGGTGTAGGGAAAGGTCTGGACTGCAGGGAGAGGGAGGAGCTGGGTCTCCTCCCCACTGGGTTCTCTGTCACCCCAGCTGGGAGCAGCATCCCCCTCCCCCAGGACAAGCTCGGGCAGAGTGACAGACAGGGAAGCGGGTAGAGCGGCACAGACGGAGATGGGGGAGGGGGGTGGGCAGAGACTTTCAAAGCCAGACCCAGCCACCCTGCCAGGCACACAAAGAGCCAGCGTACACACCGGCGGCGGCTCGGAGCCTGCGAGCTGCGCCCGTGCCCGTCCCCGCCGCCCGGGACACGTGCTGCCGCGCTCACGGGCCGGAGCCCCCGCCCGGCGCCCCTCCCACCGGTGCCCCAGACTCCTAGACACACCTCCGCCGGCACGCCCGCGGTGCCCAGACGGAGCCGAGCCTGCAGCACCCTCCTCTCCCGTCCCTCCCTTGGCCACTCTGTAATCAGATTCCTAAATTTAGAAGCAACCCAGGGCCCAGCCAGGGATCCCCGCCCCCACCCGCTGCCTGCGGCCGGTCGGCCGGGGTCCTGCGGTCCGGCCACGACCCAGCTGGGGCCGCCCGTTCCTGGGGACTCCAGCGGTGACCGGAGAAAGTCAAACAGTCCCCACCCGACTGCGGCGCAGTCGGCCATCTGGGGCTGCACCGGGGCCACCCAGCTCTCGGCCACGTTGCCCAGGCCACACCTCCGGCTGGAGCTTGGGGGCCTTTTTCCTGCCGCTAAATCCTGGGCTGGGCACTGGGCCCCAGGGTGGGGAGGCCTGCACAGAACAGAATGAGTGGGTCAAGGTAGGCCTGAACCAAGGGGGTCTGCTGCTCGCTGAGGAACCTCCCCAGGCCGGCCCCTCCAGAGAGGCAGGGTGCCGTCTCCACCCACAGCACCTCCAGCGCAGGGAGACTCTCCCCTCGGTCCCCTCCTGCCTGGCCGGCAGCCACCGCTGCACACAGCCCTCCTATGATGGCGGCTTCCATCTTGCCCACACTGGCCCCTACTCGGCAGGGCCTGGGTTGGGGCCCCCGCCCACCCATCGGGCTTGCGTCTTTTCCTGCTCCTTACCTAGGGGTCCGGGGCCAGCCCCCGGCCCCCACGCCGGGTCTCAGCATCAGGCTCCAGGGCTGCCCCAGGTACCCCCAGCCACTGGCATCCTTCTTTCCCCAGCACCCCTCCCCCCCAGAACCTAATTCTGCTCTCACTTCTCCCTGGAGCCTGGAGCGCAGGGCCAGAGGAAGATTCCGCTCTGGTGGTGGGGGCAGGGACGGGAGATTTATTCCTTGGAGTTGGCGGCTTGAGGTGGGGAAAGAGTCACTAGGCCTGGTGTGTTGAGGCTTCTGCCCAGGAGGTGGGACATGGGAGGGGTATCCCAGGAGTTTGGGGGTGACTGTGGGGGCCAGAGTGTCCAGAGAGGAGGCGCATTCCTTAGAGCAAACCCCCTCCCCAGAAGGCACTGGCTGGAGGTGAGGGGGGGAGGGGCAAGGCCCCACCCTCCCACCTGCTGCAGCCGCCCCCTCCCCAGCTGGCCCCCTCTTTTGTGCAAAGCCACACAAAGGACAAGGGGCCCCGGCCGGCCTGGCCATCTGCTCCCAGCAGCCTGAAGGCTCTTAAAGAGACAGCACCCCCTCCCTGCCGCCCTGGGGCTGTGGGGCGGGGGTGGAGCTGCAGCTCTGGAGGTGGTTTCAGCGGTCCCCAAATACCACCCACTTTTCCCTGACTCCCCAGCTCCCAGGTCAGGAATCATCTTCCCCCAGCCTGGGGTAGCAGAGGTGCCACGTGGCCTAGAAGGTGGGTTGTGGGAGGGGGGAGGAGCAGAGGCAGCCTGGGGACCAGCCCCCCTCTCCTCCAGCCTCAGGAGGCCAGGGGCCAGTGAAGGCAACTGGGGCACCAGCAGCAGGTCCCTCACCGCCCCGCAGCCACCACTGTGCTGGGAAAGCGGCTGGTCCTGGAAGGCCATCCCCGCCATTTTCAGATGCGCTCCCACTCACCCTTCCACGGGGAGGCTGAGAGCGCCTGCTTTGTGAGGGCTGCAGGCTGTCTTGCTGTCACCTCCTGACGGGGCACATTTACACCCTGAGTTTTCCAGTTGAAGAAACTGAGGCTTTGCTCACACCCCGGCCCCAGGCCTCCAGAACCTGCCTCCCGCCCAGGCCGCAAAGGAGATCCCGAGGGGGCGCCAGCCAAATCCCCCACACGCTGCCTTTACCACACTGCTGGGGACACGCATTTACGTGATCGTGTGGTTGTTTATTTCTGGTCTGTCACCTGCAGGGCTGCAGGCAGGCATTGTGTCCACCACGGGGTTCCCAAGGCCTGGTATACAGTAGGCACTAAATATCTGTCCACTAGATAAGTGCCAGCAGCACTAAAGCCTTTCTCTTCCCTGGAAGCCTCTGGCCCCTGGCTTGTGGGCATCCGGCCTCCTCTCTCCTCAAGGTGAGGCAGAGGGGACAAAGGTTGATCAGGGATGCTGGGAAAGAAAAGAAGGGTGACCTTGAGCTGAGTGAACCACCGGGCCTCCCCTCACGCCTCCCTCCTCCCAAAGGCGGGGGCCGCTCCAGCCAATCCTGAACCCGTAGTCCTGCCAGACAGACTGGGACTGTCCTGGGCTCCGCCGGCCTGGCCGCTGCGGTGTGGTGCCTGGGACCTTGGCCAGGCCCTCCGTGGCCACAGCCCAGGGGCTACTCTTGGGGAGGGAAGCGGGCAGGCCAGGCCCAGGCCCCGGGGTGGGGAGGGGGTTAGCTGAATCTAAGCAGAAAACTGGGTGAGCAATGCAGTGGGGGGGATCGGGAGGCAGCGCTCCCCAGGACTAGAGAAGATGGGTACAGCTTGAAAGCAGCTTGGGGAGCTCCCTCCAGGGCCCCCACCCCCTCAATCCTGCCCAGACAGGAATTTGACTCCTCCCACCCGCCCGCCAACCCCCTGGGGCCCGCTGGCAGGCTGTGTGGCCCTGGGCGCCACCCCCTCGCTGGGCCCAGTTAGCAAGCCCTTGGCCTGCCCACACCACCCCAGGGGCTGTGAGAGGCTGAGGGAGGGTGACGGAGGTGACAATCCGGTGCTTGGCACCGCCTCAGCGAGGTGGCCGTGAGCGGAGGGGGGCTGGAGGAGGTGAGGCCGGCACATCTGCAAGTGGCGCTGGGGGAGGGCAGCACCGAACCAGGTGGGAGGTCACCCCGAGACCCCAGGCTTCCTGACACCCCCACTGAGGAAATCTGACTCCCTGAGCAAGGCAGGAACTGGGGAGGAAGGGTCAGCAAGACTCAGCTGAGAGACACCCGAGAAGGTGACGGGGCCTCCCCGGGAGGCGGCTTCCAGACCCAGGAGCCTGCTGGCTTTGCAGGAAGCCTGGAAGGGGCCCCCACGCGGCCCTCACCTGGGCAACAGCAGCGCCCTCTGGTGGTGACAGCTGGGAGGGGCTGGGCCCGGCTAATGTCTTCCTGGGGAGACTGAGCCTGCAACCCCAGGGGTGCCATTCTCCTGGGAGAGGTGCATGGGATCAAGGTCCCTCCGGGCCATTTGAAGTGACTGAGCTTTAGAGCCAATCGCCAGCAAGTCTCCTTGGCTCAGAGCCACCTGGAACCTCTCAGAACAAAGTCAGGTGGAACAGAAACCCCTGGAGAAACAGTAGGAGACACACCAGTAGCAGGAGGACAGGACCCGGCAGGCCAAGGAACTCAAATCCAGGGACGTCTCTGTCCTGTTCGCTGTGTGGCCTGAGGCCAGTTACTTAACTCCTCTGAGCCTCAGTCCCTCCATCTCTTAAAGGGAACAATAATTCTGACCTCATGTGATTGACAGGAGGTCATCTCATGGACTCAGATGGAATGTAAGTAGAACCTCCACCAACACTTATGTCCTTCTGAAGCAGGGTCTCTACCCGGGCACCTCCAGAAGGACAGAGAACCCTCACTGAGCAGCCATGTGCTGTGGACCAGCAGAAGGCCATCCCCACCCCACTCCGGGATCTGCCCTCTGGAGCCAAAATGGTGCCTCTGTGACATTTGATACTGACACGTTCCAGGAGACTCATCCATGGGCCCTCTGACCGGTCACCCATGCAGAGCTGGGCACTGTCTTAAATATGCTTTGATCATCTCCCATGCTTCCCTGCTGCCTGCTGGGCAAAGTCTGCCCTTTCTATCCCAGCCGGATTCTCAAGGGCTTTCTAGCCAGTTTCCGATCCAGCCAAACAGGTCTGCTCACCATCTGCTGAGCCCTACCTGGTGCCACAGAATGCCCCCTGCACCCTGGTCCACCCCACCTATTTGCATGCCCCACACCTGGCCCTTCCTTTGGGACTGCCAGGTCCTGCTGGCAAGCTCTGCCCTGACAGGGCACCTCCAGGGTGCCGGCACCCTCCCTGCTCCCCCCAGCCCTGCCCTCAGGTGCTTCTCTTCTACCCACACATCCTGTAGCTCTCGCCTCCCACTGCCAGAGAATTGAGGCCACCTGGAAGGAACCCCTCCAAGGTCTGCAAATTCCCTCTCACCTCCACTTGTAGATGTATTGTCCCCCCTCAAGACCAGCCTCACTCCCAGACTCCTCATCTCCCCTACGTGCGCACAGCTCTCATCTATGCCTAAGTCCCTCCCTCCTAAGTCACCCCACTCACCCATAGGACACGCTGCTCCCTGCCCGTCCTCTCAGTTCCCTTTTACCTAAGTGACTGCCGCCTTTTCTTTTTTAAGCTCCTTAAAACAGTCGCTCACACCCCTCTATCCTGTCTTCACCTCCCAGCCCTTGCCAGCGCTCTGCAGCGTGGCTCTGCCTTTTGCCACCCCTGGGAGACAGCTCGCCAAGGTCACCCGGAGTCATTGTCGCTACCCTGAAGGGCCGCTGGTGGGCATGACCACTCCACCTCTGGGCAGGGCCTGAAAGAAAGGCCTCCCCGTTCCTGCACCTCCACTCCCTGCGCTCCCTCCCACGTGCCTCCAACCCTACTGCCGGTCTTCCAAGTCGCCCCACTCCCTCAGTCCTGGGGGCTGGGGACCCCAAGCAGATCCCCACCCTGGGCTCCACACCCCCACGGCTAAACAGCGGCCTTCTGGCCATCTGCACACCGTGATGTCTCAGACACGTAACTCCGTCTGTTCACAAGGGGTCTCAGCATCTTGAACCCCAACACCCCCAGTCTTCCTCCCCATTTCCTTCCCACCTGGACCCAGCCTAGAAGCTTAGGAGTTGCCCTGGACTCTTCCCTTCGCTCTGGTCCATCAGTCTCCAATTTCTGTCTGTCCCCTCCCTCAGGGCCACGCTGCCTCGCCCCATTACTTAAACAGCCTCCCAGTTGGCCTCCCTGCCTCCTCTCTTGCCTTCCAGTCCATTCTTCACTCAACAGCCAGGGTGATTTTTCTCAAATCCAATCTGACCAAGCCAGTGCTCTGATTCATTATCCTTGGATCACGTTCAAGCGCCTTTGCGTGGCTTATCTCCTTCAAAATTTGACCTCCTGACATCCTTCCCCTTCTCCTTTCTCCTTTGAGGACCCATGTGGCAACATGGGGTTGGTCCCACCCCACTGTCAGCCTTTCCCAAGGTCCTGGACACTACAATTGGTTCGTTAAGTGGACTGGAGACCTAAACTGAGCCAATCAGCCTGCAGCAGGTATGGGATGAAGGCCGGGGGGCAGGGCCCGGGAGTGGCGGCTGCCATAATGGATCCTCACAGCGAGTTAGCGTGGTGGAGGGCACCGCGAAGAGATGGAGAAAACGTGTTCTCAGTGATGTCACTGAGCCGCGGGGTTGAGCCTCACCCAAAGCCACTGATCCTCTGAATTCTCCAGTCATGTGAGCCGATAGGGTCCCTTTACTGTTGGAGCCTGGTTCATCCCAGTTTTCTTTTTTTTTTTTTTTAAAGATTTATTTTTTTATTTATACATACAAGCTGGGGTACAGGCCAGAGTCATGGGGCGGCGAGAGGGTTCACCAGAGACAGAGCGGGGAACAGAATAGGCAGATCAGAAATACACTGCTGAGGGGAGCAGCGGGCGAGGCAGGAGAGGTCTGCCGCGCCATGTGGGATTCTCCCCGGCCGGGCATTGAACTCGCGTCACCGCTGCCGACAGCTCCACAGCGCAGCACTCAACCGCTGCGCCACCGGGGAGGCCCTCATCTCAGTTTTCTGTCACTTGCAACCACAGGTTCTGAAATAGGACGTCTCCCAACACTACCCCACTTGAACTCGTGCCTTCGCCACACCCAGCAACCTGAAGTTCTCTTGGAATCTTTATACACACGATTCTTTTTTTTTAAGATTTATTTATTTATGGCATACAAGAGCTGGGGTGTAGGCCAGAAATGCGTGGGGGATGTGTGAGAGGATTCACCAGAGAGAGTGGGGAAAAGAACAGGCAGATCGACTGAAGTACACTGCTAAGGGGAGCAGTGGGGAGACAGGAGAGGTCTGCTGCGCCATGTGGGAAGCTCCCTGGCTGGGGATCGAACTCGTGCTGCAGTGGCTCTGGACAGCTTCATAGGCTGAGACTTAACCCCTGCGCCACCAGGGAGGCCCCCTATACACGCGATTCTTGACCCTTGCGTGCCAATCCTGGAATCACCTTCCTATGACATCTGCCCCTCCCCTCCTCAGCACCAACCATGCTCGGGACACCTCCTCTTCACCTGCGTGTCCCCTTCTTGAGGCTGTGAGCCCAGATGGGTGGGACACCAGCCTCACCTGTGCATCCCAGCGCCTCACAGCTGGCACACAGTGGGTATTCAAGCAATGTCTGCGAGTGAATCAGCGTCAGGCTTCTGAGGCACCACCTCCCAGCCACTTTCCCCTCCCAGCTGCCCTCGCCCCGACTCCTCAGGCACCTGCACTGCCAGGTCTGAGAGAACCACTCCTGCTTAATCTCCCAACTATGCCAACACATTCGGAGTTCCTCATACACAAAGACGATCACAACACCAAGAGCCAACTTCTGGTGTCGTATACAGCCACACATCACTTACCAACGGGAGATGATCTAAGAAATGAATGAGACGACCTAAGAAATGCATCACTAGGCAAGGGGCCTCCCTGGTGGCGCAGCGGTTAAGCGCTGCGCTGTGGAGCTGTCGGCAACAGCGATGCGAGTTCGACGCCCGGCCGGGGAGATTCTCACATGGCTCGGCAGACCTCGCCCGCTGCTCCCCTCAGCAGTGTGTTTCCATCGATCTGCCTGTTCTGCTCCCCACTCTGTCTCTGGTGAACCCTCTTGCTGCCCCACGCCTCTGGCCTGTACCCCAGCTTGAAAATAAATAAATAAAATCTGCATATGACTCTTGACTCCCCCAAAACTTAATTGCAGCTGTCTCTTGGTAGCTAAGGATTAATTTCTGGGCTCCCCACAGGCACAAAAGTCTGCAGGGGCTCAGGTCCCTTATAGTCGACCTCCCTGTGCAGGATCCACAACCTTGGATGTCAGTTGATTGAACCCATGAGTAAGGAACCCCGTAAAAGCATCCACATGTAAGTGGATCCATGCAGTTCAAGCCCATGTTGTTCCAGTGTGTAGACACACACAACCCCCCCCAAACTATTGGAATATTACTCAGTCATAAAAAAGAATGCTATCTTGCCAATGAAACATGGATGGACCTTGAGGGTACTATGCTAAATGAAATAAGTCAGGCAAAAAAGACAAATGCCAGATGATTTTCCTATTATGGGTGTCAAAATATTTTTTAAAGATTTATTTTATGTATGCATACAAGAAGTATAGGCCAGCAGTGTGGAGGTGGGGTGAGAGGATTCACCAGAGACACAGTGGGGAACAGAACAGGCAGATCTACTGAAATCCACTGCTGAGGGGAGAGGCAGGCGAGACAGGAGAGGTCTGCTGCGCCCTGTGGGTCAGCTCCCTGGCCGGGGATCGAACTCGTGTTGCAGTGGCAGCCAATAGCTTGATAGTACTGAAACTTAACCCCTGTGCCACCAGGGTAAAAAAAAAAAATTTAAAAACATCAATCTAATGGATACAAAAAACAAGACGGGTAATTACCAGAGGGAAGGGGGGTTGGGAATGGATGAAATGGATCAAGGGAATCAAGTGGTACAAATTTCTAGTTATAAAATAAATATGCCACAGGGATGTAATTTACAGCAGGGGGCCCACTGGCAATAATATAGTATTGCAAATTTGAAAAATTGCTTAGATGGGAAATAGGCTTTTTGTGATCATTTTGCATGGTATACAAAAATCATTATATCGTACACCCAAAGCTGATCTAATGTGTGGCGATTACACTCCAGCAGCAAAAAAGAGGCAGCTTCTTGAAATAATGAGAGCCAGGTCCTCTGAGTGTCTGATACTATCACTCAGCCTCATGCTCAGACCCCAAATTAGCACAAGGCCTTGATGCTGCTGCCTGTAACTACTATTGAGAAAATCAGGGAGTGCACTGGATGCTTTTAGGTACCTAGGACTGTCTACAAAATGCCCAATCTTCTTCATTTTGTGGGTGAGGAGCTGAGGCTTGAGAAGATGACCCGCCTGAGATCGCACAACTCAAAGGTGGCGGCGCTGGGACCAACCCCACTGGCCGATGGCGGAGTTCTGTGTTTCGTTTCTCTGCGTTCACCTCCTTTCAGGTAAGATGCACGCAATTTGGGCCTCCCTAGTGGCACAGCGGTTAAGCTCTGCGCTGTGGAGCTGTCGGCAGTAGGGACACGAGTTCGACGCCCGGTCAGGGAGATTCCCACATGGCGAGGCTCAGCAGTGTATTTCCGTCTATCTGCCTGTGCTGCTCCCCACTCTGTCTCTGGTGAACCCTCTTGCCACCCCACGCCTCTGGCCTGTACCCCAGCTTGTATGCATAAAAAAATCTTTAAAAAAAAATGCATGTGGTTTGAGGCCTCCCTGGTGGCACAAGGGGTTAAGTCTCAGCACTATGAAGCTATCCGGAGCCACTGCAGCATAAGCTCGATCCCCAGCCAGGGAGCTTCCCACATGGTGCAGCAGACCTCTGCTGTCTTACCCACTGCTCCCCTCAGCAGTGTATTTCAGCAGATCCCCCTGTTCTGCTCCCCACTCTGTCTCTGGTGAGTCCTCTCATCCCTCCCCCCCGCCCCACACCTCTGGCCTGTACCCCAGATCCTGTATGTATAAATAAATCTTAAAACAAAAAAAACAGGGCCTCCCTGGTGGCCAAAGGGTTAAGCGCAGTGCTGTGGAGCTGTCAACAGCTGCTGCAGGAGTTCGGTGCCCAGTGGGGAGCTTCCCACATGGCGCAGCAGACCTCTCCCGTCTCCCTGCTGCTCCCCTCAGCAGTGTGTTTTGGTTGATGCGCCTATTCTGCTCCCCACTCTGTCTCTGGTGAACCGTCTCACCGCCCCACACCGCTGGCCTGTAACCCTGTTCTTGTATGCAGAAATAAATAAATCTTAAACAAAATAACAGCTGTTATTGTATCTGCCGAGGACCAGAAGCAGCACCACCATGTGTCTCTCACTTGGGTGTCTCTTCTAAGCATCTCGACAAGTCTCCCCTCCATGTGCCTCCTCTAAGTCCCTGGGTGCGAGTCACAGCGAGGAAGGCCTCCGTGTCAGAAGGTCCACCGGCCGCTCAGCCCCGCCCCCGGCCGCAGCACCTCCCCTGCCGGGGAAGTCCGCCGAGGCACGCTGGGACTTGTGATGAACAGTGGCTGCAGGTGAGTGGGGCAAGGAAAATGATACCTCCCTCCCGGCGGGTATCTGTAATACCAGAACCTGAGAATGCTACCTCATTGGAAGGCCGGGTCTTTACAAGAGTGACCATATTCAAGGGTGGCCACTAGGGTGGGCCCTGGTGTCCTTACGAAGGGGCAACTCAGCCAGACAGCCGTGTAGGGAGAAAGCCGTGTGGCCGTGAAGGTGGACAGCGGCGGGGCCTGAGCAGAGGCTTTGGGAGCCGGCCAGCACCCTGACGCCACACCTGTGGCCTGCAGAACTGCGAGAGGAAGAAGGTCTCTTTACACCATTCCGCCTGGGGCAGCTTTTTCTGCAGGAAACCTATGTGGGGCTATGGCCTCCGGCAGGGGGTCTCTTCAGAGTGAGCTGGGTCAGGGCCTGAAGAGGTTGCAGGCCTCAGAGTCAAAGACTCACCCTGCTGCCTTCAGAAGAGCTCCCCCTCCTGGCCTGGCTGTCAGGGGGTGGACTCCATGGCACCCCTGCCCTGCCAGCCCCGAGAGTCTAGCAGCCTCTCACCTCCCTGAGGCCAGAAGGCCTGCCCTCAAGAATAAGTCCAGGGCCTCCCCGGTGGCGCAGCGGTTGAGCACTGCGCTGTGGAGCTGTCGGCAGCGGTGACGCGAGTTCAACTCCCAGCAGGGGAGAATCCCACATGGTGCGGCAGACCTCTCCTGCCTCGCCCGCTGCTCCCCTCAGCAGTGTATTTCCATCAATCTGCCTGTGCTGCTCCCCGCTCTGTCTCTGGTGAACCCTCTCGCTGCCCCACGCCTCTGGCCTGTACCCCAGCTTGTATGTATAAATAAATAAATCTTAAAGATATTAAAGATTTATTAAAGATTTATTTATAACAGGCAGATCAGAGGCACACTGCTGAGGGCAGCAGCGGGCGAGGCAGGAGAGGTCTGCCGCACCATGTGGGACTCTCCCCGGTCGGGCGTCGAACTTGCATCACCGCTGCCGACAGCTCCACAGCACAGCGCTCAACCGCTGCGCCACTGGGGAGGCCCAACAAATAAATCTTTAAAATAAAAGAAAGGAGTAAGTCCAGTCGCCTCCCCTTGTCTTCTGGTGCTGGGGGGCTGAGGACCTTGAAGTCCCAACAACAAGGAGGACCCTTAATCAGGGCCCGCTATTAGTTATCTCTCGCCGCCTAGCGAATGGGCCCGCGGCCTCTCTGAGTCAGAAACTCAGGACCGATTTCACCGGGTGGCTCTGACTTGGGGCGTCCCACAGGGCGCCATGGAGATGTTTCTGGGCTTCGTCACCTAAAGGCTTGACCAGTGTGGGACTCACCGTCCAAGGTGTCTGGCTTCCGTGGTGAGCCAGTGGGGAGGGTGTGGTGTGAGGCCTCAGCTCAGGTGTGGCGTCAGGGTGCTGGCCGGCTCCCAGAGCCCCTGCTCAGGCCCCGCCGCTGTCCACCTTCACGGCCACACGGCTTTCTCCCTACACGGCTGTCTGGCTGAGTTGCCCCTTCGTAAGGACACCAGGGCCCACCCTAGTGGCCACCCTTGAATTTGGTCACTCTTGTAAAGGCCCGGCCTTCAAATGAGGTAGCATTCTCAGGTTCTGGGGACTGAGTCGTGGGACTTCCCCACTTCTCTGGTCTTCACGATGCCTGTGCGTCCTGGTCCTGACAGATGGCGCTGCTGCCCCCAGGGGACCATCCCAGAGGCATCCCAAGGCAGCAGCTTCGTCTCAAGTTTTATGACCTTGTCTTGGGATTCACACACCATCGCTTATGTAGTGTTTTATGGTCGAACAGGTCAGCCCTATCCAGGGTGGGAGGATAAAATAGAAATCAGTGCATGATCAAGGGGTACCCAGGGGTCCCAAATAAAGGGGGTGCGTGCTCTGAAATGGGATCGTGCCATCCACTGCATAAAGACAAAGGCAACTCATAGTGTGAAAATTCTTTATACAATTAGCGTACATAGAGAGGGCAGAAGAGAAAGGATATTAGTGTCCCAATAAAACACCCAAAGTTGGGGCCTCCCTGGTGGCGCAGGGGTTAAAGTCTCAGTGCTATCAAGCTATCACCAGCCACTGCAGCCTGAGTTCCGTCCCCCACCAGGGAGCTTCCCACATGGCTCAGCAGACCTCTTCTGTCTCCCTGCTGCTCCCCCCAGCAGTGTATTTCGGTAGATCCGCCTGTTCCGCTCCCCACTCTGTCTCTGGCGAGTCCTCTTACCCCCCACACCTCTGGCCTAGACCCCAGTTCCTGTATGCATAAGTAAATAAAAACGAATCTTAAAAAATGGGGCCTCCCCGGTGGCGCAGCGGTTGGGTGCTGCGCTGTGGAGCTGTTGGCAGCGGCAACGCGAGTTCGATGCCCGGCCAGGGAGAATCCCACATGGTGCGGCAGACCTCTCCTGCCTTGCCCGCTGCTCCCCTCAGCAGTCTATTTCTGATCTGCCTGTTCTGCTCCCCACTCTGTCTCTGGTGAACCCTCTCGCCGCCCCACGCCTCTGGCCTGTACCCCAGCTTGTATGTATAAATTAAAAAAAAAATGAATCTTAAAAAAAACCACAAAACAACAACCAAAGGTACCCATCCCCCTCAAGGGCAGTTGCCCAGCCGGACAAGGTCAGTCAGAAGCAGAGCCTCTGAGGCCCGATGGCAGCTTGCCAGACTCTAAGCATCTTTTGGGGGGAAACCCAAGAAAGAGGCAAAGGGGCCAGGCAAGTCCGGAACAAAAGGAGCAAAATAAAAATACAAGTCAAGTCGCGGGCCTGCCGCTGTCTGCTTGCCCACGCCTGTCACTCACGTGTCTCTTCCAAAGGACTCCAC
>PVIJ01003878.1:0-47358 GCA_004024925.1 Scalopus aquaticus | reverse complement strand
GGGGGGGGGCGTCCATTCACTGCAAAGGGATGCGTCTCTGTGGGATCCCCAGCCCCACCCTTTGTTCCTGGGATGTAGTTTGGCTCCAAGTTCTCTGATGAAGCTAGAATAGAGAGTCAGGCGGGGGGCCTCTTCTGGGACAAAAGTCTCGGTTTGAGGGTATCTGCTGAAAACAGCAGGCAGACGTTATGCCCAGATTAGCATAACCAGCTAGACCATATCAATAGGGATAGGAAGTTCCGTGTAAATAGAGGTGGGATGCTTGGAGCAGTAGCAGCTTTGGGGCCCCCGAGGGCAAGTGCCCGGATTCCCTGCCCCGAGCTTGTGTGAGACTATGATACACCCCCAATCCACATCCCACCAGGAGCCTTCCTACTGCCCACCCTCCTGGAATCTAAGCCCTTCTAATGAAAGCATGAGACTGGGCCAGTAAGGCCGCCATTTCTCCAGAGATGTGAGCCTTGAGGCTGCATCTCCAGAGGGGTGGTCCCTCGAGGTGACACTTTCTCTCACTTCCTGGACCCTTGAGTCGTTTCTTTCTCCGTCCTGTGCCGCTTCCAACATTGCTGCCCCGTGAGGCGACACGTCTCTCTCCCCCTTTTATGGAGAGGCCTGTCACAGAAGGCCAAGGGGGCCAGGGGGAGAGGAATGCGGGGCCTTTGGGGACTGGCACCCATAGGCCAAGTAAGAGGCCTGTTCCTCCAAGGAGGTTGTGGGGGAAGAGCAAGCCTAAGAGCTCGGGGGTGTGTTCTGACCAGACTGGGGGACAGCACCAGCGAGCCATGGCTGGAAACCACAGTGATTCACTTTCCCATAGGGCTGAGCCCGAAGTCGTGGTGTTTGTCCGGTTGGCTCCTTTGCAGGCCTGGAGCGAGAACCTGTCCCACGCCTGCCTCGAGGTTCCCGCGACTCCTTGGCCTGTGACCCTCTAGTCTCAGCCTCTGTCTCCACGGGGCCCTCCCCTCGTGTGCGGCGCAGACCTCCCTCTCCTTTCTCTGACAGCCGGAGCTGGATTCAGGATGAGCCTGAGATCTTTAACTATTTTTTTTTAAGATTTATTTATTTATGCATAAGAGAGCTGGGGTACAGGCCAGAGGTGTGGGGGGTGAGAGGATTCACCAGAGACAGTGGGGAGCGGAACAGGTAGATCGACTGAAGTGCACTGCTGAGGGGAGCAGCGGGCAAGACAGGAGAGGTCTGCTGCGCCATCTGGGAAGCTCCCTGGCTGGGAATCGAACTCGTGCTGCAGTGACTGCAGATAGCTTCACAGTGCTGTGACTTAACCCCTGCGCCACTAGGGAGGCCCAAGATCTTTAACTTACTGACATCAGCAAAGACCCTCTTTCTGAACCAGGTCACATCCGCAGTATGGGCTTGCACATATCTTTGGGGGACACTGGTCAACCTGCCTCCCCATGCAAGGCTGAGTGATACGGTGTCCATACATCTCCCGCTGCTGAGGTTCAGGCGTCACCCCTCCAGGGACCCGCTACCTCTCCTGTGCGTCCCCCAGCACCACCCCTTCAACCTCTGTTACTGAGCAGGGCCCCAAGGGCATGGCAGTTCAGGTACCAAATTCAGCATACCAAAATAGGGGACCCCAGTCCAACCTGAATTTCAGATAGACAGCGAGTGAGTTCAAGTTTGAGGGACTGTACCTGGTAGCTCTGACAGCAGTGGGAGAGACAGGGAGCCTCTAGCCTGAGAGGCAGGTGGCCAGGGCTGAGAGACCCAGGGAGTGGGCCCCGAGTCAGCCAGGTGAGAGGGAGGGGTGTGCGAGCGGGCAAGGGCTGAGCTAAGGTTCTGGTGAGGCAGGGTATGGAGACGGGCCTTGGCCAGGCTGGGGACAAGGGCCTGAAGAGCAGCTCTGACCCCTCGTGGCACCTGGAGCCAGGGAGGCCTCTATGTGGCCTGACGAGACAAGTGCTTTAGAAAAATGGAGGTTGGGGCCTCCCTGGTGGCGCAGCGGTTAAGCGCTGTGCTGTGGAGCTGTCGGCAGCAGCGATGTGAGTTCGACACCCAGTCCGGGAGAATCCCACATGGTGCGGCAGACCTCTCCTGCCTCGCCCGCTGCTCCCCTCAGCAGTGTATTTCTGATCTGCCTGTTCTGCTCCCCACTCTGTCTCTGGTGAAGCCTCTCGCCACCCCACACCTCTGGTCTGTACCCCAGCTTGTATGTATAAATAAATAAATCTTAAAAAAAAAAAGAAAAATGGAGGTCCATGGGGTTACGGGGGATGGCAAGGAGACGGTGTCTGGAGAAGAGGAAGTGAGTAACGAACGGCCGGCTGCCTCAGGGAGACTCGGAGAGATAAGGACTGAGCCTGTCCCTTGGACTTGGCAAGATCCTGGAGGCACCAGGGAGAGGCTCCATGGGCGGTGGGAACAGAAGCCAGGCTCAGCGGGCAGTGGCGTGAGCAGTGAGAGAAGCAAGGAGGCGAGACAGGGAGCCACTATTTCCAAGTTTTTGAGTAGGAATGGAGTGGGCTGGAGAGCACCCAGAGGAGCAGGGTGGAGGAGGCTGGGGGGAGGGAAGGAGGGAAGCAGGGAGGGAGGGAGGGGCCCTGAGGGGAAGAGGCCCAGGGCTGGTCTTGGCCAGAGAAGGTTCATCTACCCTGGTGGCAGGAAGGGGGGTGCACTCAGATACTTTTTGGGAACTCTTGGGACATAGAGTGCCGGACCCTGCCCCGGCCTGCGCTCTGCCAAGCTTGCTCCCAACACAGGAGACAACAGGGCGCCCCTGGTGTAGACGCCCCCAGCCCTGAAGAGCAAATGAATGGAGGACTTGCAGAGAGGGCGCCAGAGCACAGTGGAGGAGGGGAGAGGGAAGCAGGGTGTTGGGGTGTGTCCCTGCTGAGGGGTCAGCAGTGCATGTTCCCTTCGGGGGCGGAGGGAGTGGCAAATGAGGCCAGGCCCACAGCCTGGTCCACAGGAGCAGATGTTTGGCCGAAAGAGAGGCAGGGAGGCTGGGGAGGGGGAGAGGTGGACCTGGCCCCCTCGGAGGGGACTCCTTTCCCACCCAGGCCTGAGACACCTGCGTCGTCCCGTCCTGTCTCACGCAGTCGCCTTTAATTCTCACTATCAGACTGGGAGGAGATGAAGCCGTGAAGGTGACTGGATTGGCGGTCTGGTATCAGGGGTACGGAGCCTCCTCAGGCCTCTCAGGGTCTAGTTGCTGTCACCTCCCCAAGGGACTGTGGGCCTCACCTTCCAGGCCCGGTCTGGTCTCCAGCAAATTCCAGCCTGGCGGAGAGGGCGGACCCAAGAGTGAGGAGTGGCAGAAGAGAGCCAGCACAAGGCTGGCATCTTTTGCTTGAAATAGCTCACTGTTAAGTTCAATGCGGTAGAGACTAGAGAGGGTCAAACGGGGTGGGGGCTGGTGCTGGAGCCGCCACCCTGCCCCTTCTCCCTCAGTTAAATCCCTTTGCCCCACCCATTCACGCTTTCCTGGCTCTACAAATATAATTCCCTCCCCTGGAATCTCCTTGCCTCCTCCTCCTTTAAGGGCAAGCGCAGACGGCCCCTCTTCCCACCTCGGCCACCCTCTTCCCGCCCGGAGCTCCCTCTTCTGGTTCCCAGAGTGCTCGCAGCCACATTTTCTGATGGAGGAAGAGGCTGCAGGCTGAAGTCACTCACTTTGGTCTCCCTGCATCCTCTCCAAGGCCTCGCCCAGGCTCACCCAGGCCTGCCCGTGCTGTACTTGGCTCTCCAGCCTGGCTCAAGCCCCAGTTCCAGACTGTATCCCTCCACATCTCCACGTGAATGTCTGAAAGACACCTCAACCGGGCCTCCCTGGTGGCGCAGCGGTTGGGCGCTGCGCTGTGGAGCTGTCGGAGAGTTTGACTCCCAGCTGGGGAGATTCCCACATGGCACAGCAGACCTCTCTTGCCTTGCCCGCTGCTCCCCTCAGCAGATTTCAGTAGATCCGCCTGTTCTGCTCCCCCCTCTGTCTCTGGTGAACCCTCTCGCCACCCCACACCTCTGGTCTGTACCCCAGCTGGTATGCATAAATAAATAAATCTTGAAAAAAAAAAAAAGACACCTCAATCCTGTGGTGACCAGAGAGAATTCTCCATCTTCCCTACCCCCTCCTTGCTCCTTCCAAAGTCATCCACAACTCAGCGGAAGCCACTCCATGTTGCTGGTAGTTCACACTAAAAACCTTGACGGTCTCTTGGCTTTTCTCTTTCCCCCACACCCACATCCCGATCTGCCAGCAGGTCCAGCTGCTCGGCCTTCAGCTGGTGCAGCGCCCCTCCCCCGCCTCCACTGCTGTCCAGCTGGGCACCTTCCCCTTGGCCTTGACTAGGCCAGGGCCGCTGCACTGCCCCTCCTTTGAACTTGGCCCTGCACTCTCTGCTCACCCAGCAGCCAGAGGCCTACGAGCACAGAAGGCAGCACCACCGCTCCGCCAATGGCATCTCCTGGTCCCCTCCAGTCCTAAAGTCTTCCAAAACCGCAAGCCCTAAATGATCCTGTCCCAACCTGTCTGACTTCACCTCCCACTGCTCTCCCACTGGCCCGCTGCGCTCCAGTCACCCTGTTCTCACTTCTTGTCATTCCCCAAACATTCCGATCATGCTCCCGCTGGGGGGTTTGCCCTGGTTGGACTTCCAGCCTGTAAGATCGTCCTCAGATAGGCTCGGGTCTTGCTCCCTCACCTCCTTTAGATCCTGACGCACACGTGCCCCTGGGTTTGCCTACCCTGAGCATCCTCGTTAAAACTGCCCGCCCTGACCTTCCCTAGCCCCTCTCCTGAGCCCCTCCCCTGCTTCATTTTCCTCCATGGGTCTTAGAGCACCTAACATAGGAGGACTTTTACCTATTTACTTAGTTACCTGCCTCCTTCTAGAATGCAAGTTCTAGGAGGGTGGTACCTTTTCTGTTTGTTATTGTTTTCCCCGCTCCTTGGGACAATGCCAGGCATGTGGGAGGGACCCAGGAAACACTGCCTGAGTGCCTGTTTGGGGTCTCAAAACAATGCCCTGAGAGTGGAAGAGGGATCGAAACCTGACCGAGTCTCCCAGCCCGTGCGGTAGACCTGCAACCTCTGAGTTACAGTGCACCTCTGGTCTCCATGGGCCTAACCCAACCTGGGGAGTTCGTAGAAGGAAAGACTCGGCTCCACCCTGGAGAGTCTGGTGTAGGCCCTGGGGGTGTGCAGGCTGCACAAGCTCTCCAGGTGAGGCAGGTGGAGGAGGATCACTTTCTGGTTGGCTGGGATAGGCTGGAAGGAATACGGCCCAGGAGACCAGAGGACTGTTCCCACAGCACCATCCATTCCCCGTGAAACTTGTTACGTGTCTGATCCCCTCTAAACTTAGTTTGGGACCGCCACGGCATCTCGCACCTCTGTGTGCACCCCGGGCTCAGCAGAGCGTGGGTGCTAGAGAATGTTCGTTGAAGAGTCGAGTGGATGGTAAATGAATGGGTAGAGCACAGATGAATGAATAACGGGGCTCTGGTTAGAATAGGGATTTCCAGAGCTCACTAGGAGGTGGGAATGTTTCCAAAGACTTCCCCAGAGGCCGAGAGGCGGCTGTTTCGGCGGCCGCGACGCGTCGGGGTCGTAGGTGAAGTGGCTTCACCCGACTGGCCGAGAGGATGCGGAGCGCTGGGGCGGCGCTGCCACCCACCCAGCAGCTCCGCCCCGTTGGGGCCCGGCGGCCGTTGCCATGGCGACAGACGCAGACCGACGAGGAGGGGCGGGCCCGGGCGCTACGTCATTGCCAGTGCGACGCTGCCCCGCGCCTCCCGCCTCTTTCGGGGGCGAGACCCTCCGTCCGCGTCCCCGCTCTCCACCTGCGCGCCTTCCCCCGCCCGCCTCCTCCCCGCGGCTCTGCGCCGGCGCGGTGCCCGCCGGGCGCGCGGGGGAACCGGAGAGGCGCATGCGCGGTGCGGGGCCCGCCGCTGCTCTGGTGCCGCCGCCGCCGCTGCCGCCGCCGCCGCCGCCACCCGTTGCTGCCTCCCCGCCGGCAAGTGTGTGAAACCGGAGCTGAGGGCCGTCGCTGCCGCTGCCGCCATGGGGGTGAGTGAGGCGGGGAGACGAGATGAGCGGGCTGGGAGCGCGTCCCGCTCCCTGCGCCCCTATTGTTCCTTGACCCCCTCACGTGACCTCGACCCCCTCCGGCCTCACGTGACCCCCAAGCCCCCACATGACTCGACTCCCCCTTTCTAAGTGCCCCCGTACGGCGCGGCGAGCCCCTGGGAAGACCCCGGCCGCGGGCCCCACCCCCGCGCGCACCCCGCCCCTCGCCGCGCGCTGCCTTCCGCGCTGACCCGCTACCTTGGGCCGCCCCCACCCCCGCGCGGACCCCGAGGGGTCCCCGTCTCCCCAGGGTCACCCATTACCTGACTGTCACCGGCTTCGCGCCTTCCCACATCCTAGGCCGGCCCTGGCTTGGAGGGCATCGAGGCCCAGCGAAAAGGAGGCCCCCCCCAGCCAAGGTCACGGACAGTGACCGGAGAGCCAGACCCCGACTCGGGGCTCGCGCATCCCTGCGCGTCCCGCTACTCGGGTCCTCGCAGGAGCCGGTTCCCCTGCTCCGGAACCTGCTCCGTCCAGCAGCGGCCTGCCTGGGCGGCCTCCCCGATGCCCGAAGCGTTATTGTTGCTTGGCCCCTTCCGAGGCTTGTTACTGCTGGTGGCTTTGCGGGGGGAAGGCAGCTGGGGGCCGATGGGGGACCACTTGTTCAAGACCACTTGTTCGTTGCGAGGCAGCCCCGAAGTGCACGCAGTGCCCTTCCCCGGCAGGTGCTGGTAGAGGGCCGGGCAGAAGTTAATCGCGGGTTTCTGTGAGTTCACCTCCCTGAGTCCTAATTAGAGATTCTCAGCCGCCCTCCCTGCTCTGTGTGTGTTAGTTCTCACGCGGAATTTCCACCTCCCTTAGGGAGCCCTGCTGCCTCAGTTCTAACCCATCTTTAGCAGCACGAGCTTGTGCCAGGGAGGCTACTTTCCTGAATATGAATTTCCTCAGCTCTGTAAACCGATGCTTGGCAGAGACAGGAGGATTGAGTGACTTAGAGGATGTGAATGGAAAAATAGGTGGCTCCTAAATAGTGGCTGTTATTGCGGCCTGCACGCTCAGTCTTGCCTTTAGGTAAGTAGATTTGTGCTATTTTTTTTTTTAAAGATTTATTTATTTATACATACAAGCTGGGGTACAGACCAGAGGCGTGGGGCGGTGAGAGGGTTCACCAGAGACAGAGTGGGGAGCAGAACAGGCAGATCAGAAATACACTGCTGAGGGGAGCAGCGGGCGAGGCAGGAGAGGTCTGCCACACCATGCGGGATTCTCCCCGGCCGGGCGTCGAACTCGCATCGCCGCCGCTGACAGCTCCACAGCGCAGCGCTTAACTGCTGCGCCACCAGGGAGGCCCCGATTTGTGCTATTTTTAACCCCTGCTGTTATTAACCTAGATCTCCCCCCAAATAGTTATTGACTAAAATCAACTTGTTAGATAAAAATACTGGTCCGATCTATGTCAAAACATTTTATGTGGTCTGTGTCAAAATGTATTCCATCGTGTTTCAATAAGAACTTTTGGTTCAATTGAAAAAATAATATAGTAAGTAAAACAACCTGATTTCAGGCAGAGAATAAACTTTACAACTAAAAACCAAAAGAAAGTAAGTTTGGTGACTGTGCACTTAGAAACCAAGAAGAAGACCACTGGCGTACTTGAGATTTTGGTGCGGGTCCCAGACCCCAGCTCTTGCTGAAGGGAAATGAAACCTGGGTCCCCGGGTCGGGCGGGTTGGGAAGGTCCACCCAGCAGAGCAGGAGGCAGGAGGCCGGGCTCGCCGTTCTGCTCGCGCAGTCTCCTTGGTGAGCTGAAGGGGCAGGCCTCAGACCCCGCCGCCCTAGTTTCCTTCAGGGCCCCAAAGTTGCGGCTCGTGCTTCTCGGGATGCCCCTTCCTCTCTGCTAGCCTGACACCCACTGCGAACGAGAAACGTGAGCTCTCCTCCCTAAAGCAGAACTGGAACCCACTCATCGTCCTCGTTCCTCGCAGATGGGGACTGGAGGCACCTCCTCCGTCAGAAGGGCCCGTGTGCTCGTGAGCACCCTGCAGCAGAGGCCCCCCCCAGCCTGACCTCACGGAGGGAGGACACCAGGCGGAGCACCACTCTTCAGAGTTCCTTGCTGCCACGCCTGTGTTGTCTTGAAGGCATTAGAATTTAAGCTCCATCTCCCTTCACCACAAACAGGTTCTTTCCAGAACCTGGATGTTTTGTGGGATGGAAACGTTGACACCGAAAATCTAGGAGATGCCAGATCCCTGTTGTGAGAGGCGCCTCCTGCTTTGTTGGTGTTTGTGTTTCTTGATATCGTCCCGTGGCCCCTCGCAGCCACGGAAGTGTGTGTGCACAGGAACTGGCCGTGGCAAGGTGACAGGAGGCGTCTCACAGCTGCGTGTGAAAACCACACTGCCTGTGCCTCACGGCAACGTGTAAATGCTGTGGATGTAGGGCCTCCCCGGTGGCGCAGCGGTTAAGCGCTGCACTGTGGAGCTGTCGGCAGCGGCGACGCGAGTTCGACGCCCAGCCAGGGAGAATCCCACATGGCGCGGCAGACCTCTCCTGCCTCGCCCGCTGCTCCCCTCAGCAGTGTGTTTCTGATCTGCCTGTTCTGCTCCCCGCTCTGGCTCTGGTGAACCCTCTCGCCGCCCCACGCCTCTGGTCTGTACCCCAGCTTGTATGTATAAAAAAAAAAAATGCTGTTGATGTAGTGGAAGAGGCACGGACCCCAGGGTCCCGCTTGGACTTGAATCCTGGGTGATTCGTTCAACAGTCTGGCCTCTTTGCTGAGCTCTGGGTCCACATTGGCAGGTAAAGCAGATGTGGCTTCTGGCTCATGAGCACACAGACGGCCTGCAGGGCACGGAGGGAAGGGGTATTGGGAAGGCCTCTTTGAGAAGACCATTCCCTGCCCTGTGAGCTGGGAACTACCTTTTCTTAGTTTTTCCATCAGAAGTTGGTGCACACACCTTGCTGAGTTATGGCAAAGGTCAGAGTAGATCATCTTCATTAAAGCACTAGCAGGGGGGCCTCCCTGGTGGCGCAGCGGTTAAGCGCTGGGCTGTGGAGCTGTCGGCAGCGGCGACGCGAGTTCGACGCCCGGCTGGGGAGAATCCCACATGGTGCGGCAGACCTCTCCTGCCTCGCCCGCTGCTCCCCTCAGCAGTGTATTTCTGATCTGCCTGTTCTGCTCCCCGCTCTGTCTCCGGTGAACCCTCTCGCTGCCCCACACCTCTGGCCTGTACCCCAGCTTGTATGTATAAATAAATAAATCTTTAAAAAAAAAAAAGCACTAGCAGGGTATCTCACCCCAGTGGGTCTTTGGAAACAGATCCTTACTGTCAGGAACTTATTTTTTGACTTTTCAGTGAGTGTTTTAGCGTTAACGATTATGATTTGTACGTGGATATCAGGTTTACTGAAGATTCCATTTTATGTTAGCCAAATTCACAACCCAAGAATAACAACATAACCAGGCCCCATTCCTCCTCTCCTCCCCACCCCCAAGTTTCTGCCCACTCTGCTTCCTGGATAGTCAAATCTTTAGAAATGTGCACAACCCATGGGCCTTTCCTGGGTCAAGCCATCCCTTGCCACCACAGTTTCTGAGCAGGCAGACAGACCACCTGTGAAGCCCTCACCCTTTGCCCCTCAGTCTGTTCTCCTAGCTTAGCTAGCCCCTCCCCTAAAGGCTAAGGCACTTGGTTTACAATCAAGTTGTTAGGTGACTTTGGGTGAGCTCCAGGCAGGCCCTGGGCTGAGAAACACGTGAGAATATCTGTATAAAATTCCTTTCAGAATGATCTTGGGATGCTGGGTTTTAATTTTGGAAACAAGAAAGCTGAGGATGTGTTTTCTGTCCTGGCAAAAATGGAGCCCAAAGTGATAGGAAAGAGAGGTTGGATTCAAGTTTTTAAAAATTAATTTATGCATGCAAGAGCTGGGATATAGGCCAGAGGTGCGGGTGTGGGGGGAGGTGAAAGGATTCACCAGAGTGGGGAGAAGAGGCAGATCAACTCAAATCCACTGCTGAGGGGAGCAGCGGGTGAGGCAGGAGAGGTCTGCTGCGCCATGTGGGAAGCTCCCCAGCCGGGGATCAAATTCAGGCTGCAGTGGTGATAGCGCTGAGACTTGACCCCTGGGCCATCAGGGAGGCCCTAGATTTCAGTTTCTGAGTCATTTGGGTAGATGGGTTGCTTTTCTGGAGCCAGACCCTTTTCTACTGCACTTGTTGAGCACCTCTGGGTTTAGGTTTACACCTGAGGGAGCTGTGTGTCCACGGGCAGCGCTTGCGTATCTTGTACTCGCATATTGTGTCCTGTCCTGAGCAGTCTCAGAAGAGGCAGGCATGGGTAGCTCCTTTTTAGGGATGAGGGAATTGAGACTGAGAGAAACTGAGTGAGTTGCCGAGAAGAGATTAAGTAAGTTGCCCAAAGTCACACAGCTCTGGAGTGTAGGAGCTTAGGCTCAAATCCAGGTCTCTCTACTCGAAATCCCCCGCTCTCTTTGTCATATAAAGCGCCCTTGGGAAAGACACTTAACCACAACGAGCTTTGCTCTTCACTCTGCTTGTTTCCCCTTTTAACGAGCAGTCTTCCTAGTCCCCGCCGCAGTCCTACCTCCGAGAGGCAGGGCGGGCTCATGGGCTCATGGGCTCGTGGGCTCGTGGGCTCGTGGGCTCGTGGGCTCGTGGGCTCGTGGGCTCATGGGCTCATGGGCTCATGGGCTCATGGGCGCGGGGAAACCACTTCTGCTGTGCGCTGGGTTTGAGGGAGCGCAGCCTCCTGTCTAGCCCAGCCTGCTGCAGCGCCCCCAACCCTGTGTGCTGGCTGTGAGGTGCTTAAGAGGCTCTTTCATTATCTGCAGTCCGGCTGCCCCACACCTCACTGAGGGCTGCCCGCCTGCCCTGGGTAAATGTGCCCATAAATCTCCTGGAGGCCCAGGTCAGCTCTCCTGCTGCGCAAGCTCGGGAATGACTTACTTCCTGTGCTGCAGAGCTGTGACGGAGGGACCCTGGTTTCAGTGCTCACGAACCCGAGTTTCTTCCCGCACTTTGCCCCTTTACTCTGTGTGGTATTAATAAGAGCAGGGAGGAGGGAGCCAGCTGCTGGGAGCACAGCCGGCCTCTGACCTGTCCTTACAGCTGCTGCGTGAGGCCCGCCTTTGGGCCCCCATTTTCTTGGGGAAGGAGCTGCTCTCCTGAGTCCTGGAGGGTGGCAGGCACAGCAGCAGCTTGGCCTCCCTGGTGCGAAGCGCCTGCTCTTCCTGGCCCGTTGAGCGGCCCCAGAGGGCTTCTTCCTCCGGTGTCCCTGTTCATATCCCACCCTCAGTAGGGAAGGGGGGCTCTGGGTTTGGCCGGTCACGTCAGCCTACCAAGCCAGAGGGTAATGAGAAATGTGTGGGTGAGGGCCCGCATGAGGGCGCTGCGGCCCCGGCCTGACCTGGACCAGGCCAGAGAAGGTCTAGGGTGCCGATGTCGGTCCTCAGGGTGGTGTCAGTGTGACTGGGAGAGCCCAGCCCCCGGCACTGACCCTCTGCTGGCCACTCCCCGGGCGCTCTGAGCGGGACACAGCACCCTTTTGCGCCCTCCCTGTGTATAAAGGGAGGGGGCGGCTTCTGCCCTGAGGATTGAGTCAGATACTGTACTTGAAAGCACTTTGCAAACTCTTTTTCTCACTGCTCTCTTGAAATTCAGGTTCCCAGAGAGAAAAACGGAGGCCCTCATAAACCTTGCATGCGGTAGAGAGGGCTGCTGTGTCCCCACCTCCCAGCCGCGTGAAGGCAGACCGCGCTCGCCCCTGGAGGCTGGAAGTCGCTGGGCTCCCGCTGAGCTAGTGGGCCGCGCAGGCCAGGCCCGCTCTCAGCTCCTGCCTCCTGGCTCCTTGAAGTGGGGTGAAGCAGTGTCTGTTCTGATTTTTTTTTAAGATTTATTTATTTATGCATACAAGAGCTGGGTTGTAGGCCAGAGGTGTGGGGTGGTGAGAGAATCCACCAGAGACAGAGCAGGGAGCAGAACAGGCGGATCTGCTGAAGTGCACTGCTGAGGGGAGCAGCGGGGAGACAGGTGAGGTCTGCTGCGCCATGTGGGAAGCTCCCAGGCCGGGGATCCAACTTGTGCTGCAGTGGCTCTGCATAGCTTCATAGTGCTGCGCTTAACCAGTTGCACCACCAGGGAGGCCCTGTCCTGATTTGTTTTTTAACATTTTTTATACATAGAAAAATTGGGGTGTAGGCCAGAGGAGGGGGCGGGGAGCAGAACAGATGGATCTGCTGAAATACACTGCTGAGGGGAGCAGCGGGCGAGACAGGAGAGGCCTGCTGTGCCCTGTGGGTCAGCTCCCTGGCGGGGTCACACTCAGGCCTAGTGGTGATAGTGCTGAGACTTGCCCCCCGGGCTACCAGGGAGGCCGGGGGTGGGGGAGGGTTTATCCTGAGCCACTTTCCCAGCAGCTGCTTTTCAGCTCCCTTTTCCCAGGGCCAAGGTGTGGTTAGAGGTGGCAGGAAGCTGGGGCTCAGGGAGACAGGCTGGGGGCAGACGAGCTGGCGTCCGTGTGGCATCTTCCCGACTCAGGCGGGTGGGCAGGCACCTCTGGGTGCATGTGCAGCTCTTGTCCTGTTGGGGGTAAGGCGAGAGCTGTCATTAGGACCCACGTGCTGTGCTAATCCTCAAGGGCAGAGAGCTGCGCCGGAGGCAGTGGGAACCCCGCTCAGGAGGCTGGGGCTGGGATGGGAGCGGGCGCTGTGTCTTGTCCAAAGACCTGCAGATTGTGAAGAGCAGAAAGAGGGTTTGCACTAACCTGCCGGACTCCAGAGCCTGAGCTCTTTTCTCTGTTACCAGTTATCCCCAAGAGGGTGAGAGGGCCCATTTAGTCCTGAGAGAACCCCGCGTTAGACTCAGAACAGGCTCCGTCTCCATGGGTGCAGGTGCAGGCGTGGTGCTGGACCTCTGTGCGGGTCAGCTCCCTTTGCTCCTCCCCTGCTGCCTGCGTGCCCTGCAGCTGGCCTGCCCACCATGTGCTGGCACAACCTCAGTCCCCAGGTGAACCCCCAGGGCCTTGTTGCTGCCAGGTGTGCACTGTGCCTTCCACCTGTCGGCCCCTTGGCCCATTGCTACTTCTGGGGCTCCCCGGTCTACCTAAGCCACGGTGCTGTGGCCTTATCTACGAAGGGGGCCCAGATCCCAGCAGGCTGCCCCCGCCAGATCTTGGTCTCCCGGAGAAACTGAACTGAAAGCAGCATTGAATCGGCGCATGGTGTGGAACGGCTGTCAGCGCCACCTCAGATGCCTCTCCCCGAATCCCGCCTGAACGTGTCTGAGGCGAGCGGGTAGCGGGAGTGTCTGAGTGAAGATTCGCCTCCCGCCAGGCTGCACTGGCTGCCACCCCGCACCTCTCGCGGGGTCCTCACAGTGACCCCGGGTCCTGAGGGCGAGTGAGGCTCTCCAGGTCTCAGCTCCGGGAAGTACTTGGGGCAGCCGGCTCGGCAGGTCCTGCGCTGGGGGGCGCCTGTGGCCGCAGGGACTGACCCGCCTGGCCCTCCACGGGGAAAGTCAAACCTTTGGTTGGCTGCAGACCGGACAGCCAGCTTTGCTCTCCCTGTTGCAGAGGAAGTCGAGCAAAGCCAAGGAGAAGAAGCAGAAGCGGCTGGAGGAGCGAGCAGCCATGGATGCCGTCTGTGCCAAAGTGGAAGCCGCCAACAGGGTGACTCTTCTCTCCCTCCCAGACCGCCCTCCCGAGCCAGGGCTGGGTTTTCCATTTGCCATCTTTTGGCGCCACCCTGTGGCGGGACTGCGTTACTGCCCACTGCCCCGGGCGCTGCCCTGGGAGAGGAGACTTGCGGGAAGGCCAGCGATTGGCGGGTGTGCAGGAGCCTGGTAGCGGCTGCTGCTTCTGTGGGTCTCCTCCCCAGTAGAAGAGGGTCTCAAGAAGCTTTTGTTAGGATTTTGCATTAGGGGGAGCAACGTCCCTGGTAAAATGTAATTTTCTCATTCATTAATTTAAACAGTTACTGACAGCATGTTGGGTACCAAAAGCAGTGCTGGGGCTAGGGGGTACAGTTAGGGGAGGAGAAGCATGAACCTGAGGGAGGGCTGGGTGCGCCTGGCTCCAAGCAGACCGGAGGGAGCCGCTGGCCATCCTCCCCGCCCCCACTCGCAGCCCGGTTGTTGGTCTTTGACCCCGCTCAGTGAGCAGTGAGCGTTTGTGAGGGTGTGAGTAGGGGACACGCATCTCCGTTTGGGGCTCTGACCGGGTGAGCACAGTTGGGGGTTCGTTAGAAGTCCACAGGTGCATCAAGCGGCCTCTCCTCTGGGTCAGGTGACTAGGAAAGTCTCGTACCGTCAGGTGAAGCTCTTGGGCCTCCGTACCAGAGCCACGCGGGCCTGCGCCCCCCACTGCGGGCAGAGCCCACACCCCCCCACTCCCCCACGGGTGTGTTTACGCCGCTCCCCTTTCCTTTCCCTCCACAGCTTGGAGACCCCCTAGAAGCTTTCCCAGTGTTCAAGAAATATGATCGAAATGGGTGAGTGAGTGTTCAGCATTCCTGACTCCTGTCTTCGTCGTGTCTTCAGGGATTCCTTTTTCCAGAGGTGGCCTCAGGCCCAGGTTTTCTCATTCTTTGTTGGAAAATGAGCAGAAACCACGGCTGGGGTCCACGGGGAACCCGCTCAGGGTGCTGAGGGCCTCTGTGCCGGCAGATGGCAGGTCCCCCTGAGGCTGACCCAGGACTCGCTGTCCTCTCCAGACCAGGACTGAGCTGAGACAGACGCCCTTATTTCATTAGGGGAAACTGAGGCTCGGAAAAGTTGAATGAGACTTCTGAGCTTACAGGGTTTCTCCCTAGTAGCCAAGGGGCTTGACTTCCCCACCCAGTGCGCTTTCCCTGAGTATGTGACATTCTTTTATATCCAGAAGAGCAGGTTTGTTAAAGAAAAGGAAAGGAAAAGACTTGCACAGATACCATTGGGCACAAGTAGCTGCCCCTGACAGTGGAAGGTTTCAGAAAGAGACGTGCGTGGGCGCCAGCGGGCAGGAGCATGCCGAGGCATAGTCGTTACTAGGGCCACGCGCTGGCTCTGTGGCCCTGGACACTTTAACCTCTGTGTGCCTCAGTGTTCAGATCTGAGCGGGGCTGATCGCTGCCTGCCTCGTGGGTGCGGATCTCGGGGAGGTTGGGGTACAGGCTTGAGCCTGGGGCAGCCTAACAGGCAGGTCCCTGGGTGCTGTTAGCACCCCTAGTCCGTCTGTCAGAGGGTCGGGATTAAAGCCCCACTCTCTTGCTGTCCATTTGGTTTATGAAACAGGAGGCAGAATCCTGACTGAGGAAAGATGGTTTATGGTTTTAGAGCATCTCAGCTGAGGCTGGGCCTCTGGGCTCCTCGTGACTGTTCTCGAGCAGTCACCTGTGCTCCTCAAGCCGCTCGTTCATCTGTTCAGTGGCTCGGGGGGGCCACCCCTGCAGGGTGCTCTGCAGGAGAGAGAATATGCCCCGCTCCGGGGTACCAGGCGGAGCGAGGGACAGTCGCGAACGCGCTGTGAGGCCGGGCCGCAGGGGCGCCCTTGCCCTTTCCTGGGGCCGACGTTCCTGGCATCCTGTCTGGTCACGTGCTTACGCGTTGTCCTTCAGCCTTTGACACAGTGCAGAGACCCCTTGTGTGATGTCGCCTGGTCCCATCTGCCGGTTCCCCGACTTGCAGAAATAGAGAACGGCTCTGCCTCGGGCTCCTTTAGCGCCTGGAATTTTGTGTGGTTTGTGTGACTGAGTCTGCTTTCCAGTGCTTAACTCAGACTAGGGGGGATTCTGCTGGCAGTCTGGTCTCTGGAAACGGGGCGGCGCTGTGGGGCGTTTCCCCTGCGCCACGTGAGCGCTGTGGAGTGGCTGTGGCCAGCCAGGCCCTTGCGCACAGGGCTTGGCCCCCGGGCAGCTCCCACAAGGCCTATTAGTGGGGTGGGGTTCCGGTGGGAACCTTCCCCAGGGGTCCTGTTTAAAGGCTCATGTGATTGTGGGAGCACTTTGAAGAGGCAGCGTTGCTGCTGTAGTACTTTGAGGGTGAGTTGCAGTGTAGCCGAGGCGTTTAACCGTAATGTACCTGCGTTCCACTGAGACATAAATAGCGGAGTGACTCTCCTCAGCACATGCAGCAGTCTCTCGTGTAGGGAAGCAGAGCCTGGGGTTGGACCCTTTCCACCCTGATTGACGAGCCAGCAGCTCCCATGTCCTCCTAGACTGGCGGGCGGGGCTCCTCGGAGCAGGGTGTGGGCTGTGGGCCTCCAAAGCCTGACATCACCCCGGCTTCAAAAGGTGACATCAGTAGATGAGAGGAAGAGGTCCCGGAGGCGCCCAGGAGGCGCCTTCAGACATGAAAGCGACAGGAAAAGTGCCTCCAGCAGGAACTCAGGGAACAGAGGAGACTCAGTGTCTGACTGTGCAGAGGGGAGGGTGATGCGAGCAGAGGTGGCGGGAAACAGGAATGTGCCAAGCGCTGAGTCTGGGCAGGGCAGGGAACGGGCTGCCGGGCCTGGCGGGGGCCGGCGATGCACCACTGTGGCCTTGCGGAAAGGCCGGCGCGCCTGGTCTTCCCTGCCTCTGCTGAGAGCCGCTTCCCAGCATCCTCTTCCAATTTTCAGGTTAAATGTCTCCATTGAATGTAAGCGAGTGTCCGGGCTGGAGCCGGCCACCGTGGACTGGGCCTTTGACCTGACCAAAACCAACATGCAGTCCATGTAAGCCCGGCGGGAGGGAGGCGAGCTTTCCCAGGCTGCTCTCCTCGCCCGGAGTCCCCTTGATGGCCCCCGTTTCCCAGGTATGAGCAAAGCGAGTGGGGCTGGAAGGACCGAGAGAAACGGGAGGAAATGACGGATGACCGAGCCTGGTACCTCATTGCTTGGGAAGGCAGTTCCATCCCCGTTGCCTTCTCTCACTTCCGGTTTGACGTGGAATGCGGGGATGAAGTCCTGTACTGGTAGGCGCCTGGCTGGGGGCGGGGGGCAGGCTCTGGGGCTCCCTTGAGGGGCCTGGCGGCCTCGCACGCCCCCTGCGCGCTCAGCTCTGCTTCCCCTGGCCAGCTACGAGGTGCAGTTGGAGAGCAAGGTCCGGCGGAAGGGCCTGGGGAAGTTCCTCATTCAGATCCTGCAGCTCGTGGCCAACAGGTGAGGACCGCGCACGCGCCGCCGCCTCGGAGGCCCTGTGGAGGAGGCCCGTGGGGGTGCTTTAGAAGAGGGGCGTCTAGGCCCCTCGGAGAGATGCTCCCTGCAGGGCGGAGAGTCTAGCCTTCGGCCGTGCCCCTCGGCGGCCGGCACCTCTGGGCCGCTCTTCTCCGCCTGCGTGTGGGGGCTGCGGAGGGGAGGTGGAGAGAGGTGGTCGTGGGGCAGAGGCCCACGCAGTCTGGTCAGCTGGGGACAGCGAGGCCTGTGCACCTCGGGGCCGCGTCAGGGAGGTCAGGCTGACGGTGTTTCTTGGGGCGTCAGGCGAGAGAGGAGCAGATGAAATCTCGGTGCTTCTTTCTGGAAGGTGTTCTCTCTGATTTCTTCTCAGCACACAGATGAAGAAAGTTATGTTAACAGTATTTAAGCACAATCATGGCGCCTACCAGTTCTTCAGAGAAGCACTGCAGTAAGGAGCTGGCCGCCTGGGACCCTCTGGGTGGGGGGGTGTGGCGCCTGGCCCCAGAGCTCCTGGGCCGGGGCCCGTGGGTGTGGGCATCAGGGCCGGCGTGGCGGGTCCCTCGCCTTGGCCCCAGCTGCCCCCGCACGCTCATTGCGTGGGGTCTTGTGCACGTGGGTGGAGAGACCCCCTCTGGGGGCCAGGGAGCAGCACCGTGACCGCCTCCCCCTACTTGCAGGTTTGAGATCGACGACTCCTCCCCCAGCATGTCGGGGTGCTGCGGGGAGGACTGCTCCTACGAGATCCTGAGCCGCAGGACCAAGTTTGGGGACAGCCAGCACGCCCATGCGGGCGGGCACTGCGGCGGCTGCTGCCACTGAGCTCCCCTGCCAGACGCGCCCTCCGGCCTCCCTCTGCCCGGCTCACCCCCCGCTGCCTCAGGTGCTCAGAGCTGGGCCTCAGCCCTGCAGACGCAGGCTGCACCTGAGCGCAGGGAGCCTGGGGGGGCGGGGCTGAGCCGCCTGTCTCGCCTGGAGGAGCCGCTCTGCGGATGCTGAGGGAGGCGCCAGGCCCGCCAGAAGGCCTGCGGCTGGCCCTGCCCTCGGGCGCCGGGTTCCCTGACTTCTCTGCGCACAGCCCCCGTGCTGGACAACGGGCTGTTTATCCCCGCCTTTGGGAGGGTCCTGCAGACCTGGCTGTGGGGTCCGACTGGCCCCCAGGGAGGAATGGACTCGGCGTGCGATCTGGACCCAGAGACCCGCATCTTTGTGGATGGAGGGTCTGGTGGAGACTGTGGGAAGTGGGGCGCTCTTTCTGGCTGCTTTTAGGGACCCACAGTTAGGCCGAGCGGTCCAGGGGCCTGGCCCACACTGGAGGAGGGCCGCCTCCCTGCCCGGCCAGCGGCGCAGCCGAGCACCGGGATCCGGGCTGGGGGCTGCCTGCTTCTTGGGGCTTTTGGACTTCGCTGCAGCTCAGCTTAACCTCCCGATCTCCTGGCGGTGACGAGTCTTTCACTCTCTGACAGAAGCCAGCGGTCCTGCCTGGCCCCAGCCCCGCCCCAGATACCTCCATTCTTGCTCTCACGGGGGGAGTAGCATCAGGGAGCCCCTTGTCTTCCCCCAGAAGGAGCCCCCCGGCACATTTTATGCCATTTCCTCACCTCTTGGTGCTGACAGCTCTCTGAAGACGGGGCACCCTTTCCTCTGCAGAGAGCCCCAGCCAGCAGCAGGCCCCACTGCCTGCACCCTGGCCTCGCCCCTTGCTGCCTCAGTGAGGCACCAGTGCCACTGCCCTGGCAGCCGCTCCGGCTGCAGCAGGACGCCTCTTGGTGCCCCCCAGCTGCTTTTCTCCGGCAGTGCCGATGGCACCGGGCGGGGGCACGGCGGCCGCCTCGTGCCGGCCGAGGCGGGGGGGCTCAGCGCAGGCGCGTCCTGATCTCTAGACCTTGTTCCGCTTCCAGGGAAGAAAATGACCAAATCCTTGCCCAGGAAAAGCACCTAACGCCTCCCCTCCGGCTTCCCCGAGCTCTGCCTCGGGGCCGGTCTGGAAGGGCCCAGCCTTCTGGGCCACTCTGCGCCTAGGGCCGTCCGCCCTGCGTCTGCGCACATCTGCCTCTGCCCCAACTCAGGGGTCTGTGCTGGTGGGGCCCCCAGAGCTGTTCTCGCTTCTGCCCCACATTCCTGCCTGTGCAGGGCCTCTGTGGGCGTTCCCCCTCCCCCTAGCAGCTCTCCCTGTGGCCCCCCGCGCTCCACCCTGCCAGCACTGGACACTGCGTCCTCTTCGGAGGGCCTTGCAGCTTTACACTGGAGCCAGTCCGCCTTTGCCCAGACCCTGCCGGCTCCCGGGGGGTCCCCTGGGGAACTTCAGACCGGGAGGGCGGCGGGCTCCTTCCAAGAATCAGTGGAGAGACAGAAGCATGTTCAGGAAGAGTTTTCCCTCTGAGCCTGTCTCAAAGGACACAGAATGAAAGTATTTATTGTCTTAGATCATGGATTTCTGATACTTCTCGCTCAAGGGGACCAAAAGGCACCCCCATCCAAAAACCCGTGTGAGGTGAGTTTGGTGTGTGTCGTCTCTTTCTAGCCATCGGGCCCCCTCCCCCCACTCACGGTGGTGGGGCGCTTCCCGCAGGGCTGCTCCTGAGGTGGTTGGGCTCCGGGGCCCCGTGGGTGGGAGCCGCTCCCCCCTCAACATCAATTTTGCTCCCCCAGGTCGCAGTTTTAAGGAGCTTGGTGGCCTTCTGTGCCCGGCTCTTTCATTTGTTGTTTGGGGCATGTTGAAATATTTTTAAAGATTTCTTTTTTAGTTATATCCACCCGATTTCAGGTTATTTTTGTTGATGTCGAACATGTATATGACATGTGTAAGGTTCCTTTTAACCCTTTATGTTTTTTTTAGAGGAAACGTTGAAGATGAGACTCCTTGGTATATGTATTTTTTCTTTAGCTAATTGTTATCACTGGCATCCAAGGGAGAAATGGTCTCCTTTTGCATTGGTTGTATTTGTAAGTCACAAATAAAAGACACTTTGTTCAGCTGCTGGCATGGCGTCCTGGTGCTGGGGTACCGTGGCAGCATGGTCTCTGGGGACGCCCGACCCTCAGACTGGCCCAGTGTGTGTCCTAGACGCTGGGCGGCGCGAGCTGGGCAGGCCTTGCACCCCCTCCTGGGATGGAAGCCCCAGTCCTGAGAAAACCTCGGTCTGGCGGGTGACCGTGCCACTTGCCGCAAGTCTGGGAACAGGGCGGACTCTTCTGGGGCACCTGCCCTGCGTCCTGGGGAGGACGTTCCAAGCCGGGCATTGTGACGTGTGACCCTGCGACCAGACGCAAAGTGTCCGGTGGGCGGGAAATGGACTAAGGTGGCTTTCCCCTTTGCCTGTACTGGCTGTGCAGGGTTTTCTTCCTCTACTGAGGACTGCAGCGCCATTCAGAAGACAAAGGCTCCACGGAAGGGCAGCCCCTGGGGAGCAGGGGCCCTCTGGCCCCGAGTGTGACTGATGCCCTGAGGGGCAGGCAGCTCCTCCAGACCTGCCGCAGGGGCCCTGGGAGGAGAGGCAGGAATGGCCCCTGCGCTGGGCTCGGGCGCCCCTCTGTGATCACTGGCAGGTGGAGGGTGGCCGATAGGGCCCAGGGACTCTGCTCTGGCAGGGCCTGGGCAGAGGGACAGGCTGGGCGCTGTCGGCCGGCGTGCATGGGGTGCTTCCACAACTCTTTGGGGGAGGACTCAACGCGCTTTTAACAGTAGGTGCTGCGTTCCTGCTCTGGCTCAGGGACACCCCAGAGGCCTCGGGGGAGTCAGATGCAGCTCACGGTACAGCTACTTGGCGTCCTCCCTCAGCTAGGCCGCGAGGCGCTGCCGAGGGCCTTCAGCAGATCGCAGCCGGCTCCTGATGGCCAGTCACCAGGGACAGCTCGGGCAGCCACTGTCCCCGGGAGGCGTGGGCAGGAGAGAGCGTTTCTCCCGTGGCGGAATTCCACCCACCCGCCACCCCTAGTTCTTTGTTCCTTGAGGACTGATTCCCTGGTAGGAATTCCTGGGAATGACCCTTTTCGGCAGGGCCAGCTGCAGGAAAGCGGAAGTCCGAGCCGGGACTGCCCTCTGTGGCCTGGCCCCTCTCACCCTCCACCGTGGCGGCCCCCCAGCTCCAGCCTCTTCGTGGGGTGGCCCTGCTGCAGCGTGAATGGCCGTGTCTTCCCTTGCAGGCAGAGCCCGAGGGGGACTGGGCGGGGAGGCGGGTCCCCGCAGGAGAGAGGCTGGCCAGGTATGGCGGGGTCAGCTCCTATGGCTCGTGGGCCCCGCGTTCCTGCCACTCCCTTCCCAGGGCAGCAGAGTCCTGGGCGGCCTGAGGAGGCGGCTGTGGGCTGCCCGGCATCGCTGGGCTGGGACGTGGCTGTGGCGCCAGTGTGTGCTGGCACCCGTCCTTTCGGTGACCCCGTCCCACAGGCGGCGGGGTCCCTCTCAAATGTGGTCTGAGAGACCCCGAGTGGAAGGAACATGCCGTGGGCCTGATGGCCTGTGGCCATGTCAAGATTTGAACCCCAGGGAGGAGGTGCTCGCCCCATTTAACAGTTAGGTCCTCTGAGGCTTAGGTCTGGAAAGAGCGGGAACAGCCTTCTGCCCCGCAGAGGCTGAGCGGCTTCTCTGCTCCCTGAGGAAGAGCCTCTGCCCTGCAGCCTGCGCGGCGGGGGCCCTTCCCACTCCCGCCTGGATCTTCCCCTGTGGCCGTGGCCCAGACAGGCCCACGGGGCGTGTGGCACAGCGCCATGGCCTCGTGGCTCCCAGCCAGGCAGGACCCGTTGGTGTCCAGGCCACTTTGCCTCTGAGGGCCTGACCTGCAGGGAACAAGCTGGCCTGTTGCGCACTGTTCTCTCTCCTGAGAGAGGGGTTACTTTTGTTTTTTTAAGAGATTGATTTATTTATGCATACAAGAACTGGGGTGCAGGCCAGAGGTGTGGGGTGGTGAGAGGGTTCACCAGAGACAGAGTGGGGAGCAGAACAGGCAGATTGACTGAAGTACCCTGCTGAGGGGAGCGGCGGGGAGACAGGAGAGGTCTGCTGCGCCATGTGGGAAGCTCCCCGGCGTTGAACTTGCTCCGCAGCTGCTGACAGCTCCCCAGCTCTGCACTTAACCCATTGTGCTACCAGGGAGATCCTGATTACTTCTGTCTCAGGTAGGGGACTGTCAAAAAAAATGGAGACAGCTGAGAGAGGAGTGGGGCGGGGGGCGTTCACCCACACAGGAGGGGAGAAGAGGAATCTTGGTGATGCTTTGCCCCAGGCAGCCCGTCTCCAGCGGGAAGAGGCAGCCTCTTGCGCCAGACCCAGGGCCATGACTCCCAGCTTTTCCCTGAGGTCCTGGCCCAGGCCCTCTGAACCCCCACTCCTGCCCGTGACAGCCCCCCCACTGCGCAGGCCCGTACACACTGCTGCCTTTCCTGGGCGCGCTCTGTGTGCGAAAGGATGAGGTGGACATGGGCCTGGACTGGGGCTTTAGGAACCCCTGCCGCAAGACCTGAATTATGTGAAGCTGAACGTTTGCCCCAGCGTGCAAGGGAAGGCCGGCCCCCCGGGCACTGCGCTCAGACCTCAGGCATCACGCTCAGCGGCGCTAACCCGCGGTGGGGAGCCGGCCTGGAAGGGTCCAGAGCCTCCAAGGGACATGGTGGAGCGCAGTGGCCCACCAGGGTGCGGGGTCCCTCTGCCGGGTGTCAGCTGCGGGACTGTGCTGCCTGACAGCAGAGGCCGTGTTGTAGGAAGTGGCCTCTGGCTGTCAGATGGGATATGGGGAAACTGAAAAGGAATGGGGAACTTGCTGTGGGCCAGAGACACAGCAGAGGTCGGGCCCAAGGGCAGGGAACCACAGAAAGCACATCCCTTCCAGGCCTCCTGCCTCCCTGCCCTAATCTGGGAGTTGTACTTTGTTCAGAAGCCTCACCAAGTCCCATAGGGTAGCAGGGAGGTCCCAGTCTCTCCCCTGGGGCAGGCAGCTGGCCCCGGGCCTCCCAGGCCTGTGCCTCTGGGTTGTGGCCCTTGGTATGGGTGGGGGGAGTTTAGAAGCATCTGGTCTTGGCTGTTGGCCTGGGCCAGGGCGGCGGGAGGCCTGGAGGCCTGATGCATGGGAGCGGGGCTGGCTAAGACCACTGGAAATGGATCGTATCTGTGAACAGGTCAGGGCGTGGGGAGGGCTGGAGACGGGCCCTGGGTCACTTGGGGCCACTGGAGCCCATTTCTCAAGATGTGCAGGCACCATTTGGGGCACTCCACCTGGGCCACCTTTCCTTCTTTGCCCTTGAGGGACTGAGGTTTCGCTCTAAAGCACCTGTTTCCCCGGTCTCACCACCCCAGCCCACTGGCCCCATAAGGTGCTTTGATGCTGTTGACCTTGATATGAAAACTGGAATTTCTGGAAACTCCAGCAGTGGTTAAAAGCATGGGTTTTGGAGCAGACAGACCTGCTCTGGAATCCCAGGTTGGTAGCTATGGCTGCCTGACCTGTGCGGGTTATCCAGCTCCGCAGGCTTGTTTCCTCATTCGTAAAAAATTGAAATCATAACATCCTTATGGCGTGAGAGGATGGAATGAGATCATACAGGTAAGGCTTGGTTCCGTGGCTACCCCTCACGCTGTTTTCTGTTCACGCGCCTGCAATTTGCACACATTCTCTGAGGGTCTGGTGTGAGCCAGACGCTTTGGTGAGCCCACACGGGTTCTGTCCTTAGGCGCCTCTCCTAAGGGATGGACACTGTTCCTGAAGGTAGTGCTGGCATGGGGGCTGTGGGCAGAGGGAGCACGGGCCTGGGGTGGCCAGCAAAAGCTTCCTGCAGCGGTGCCACCCCTCACTTCTTATCACACCATAACTTCTCATTTTGTGCTCATTGTCTGTTCCTCCCCTTTGCCAGTTCTGTATAAGGGAAACTTTGCCCACCTGTTCACATCTAGGACAGTTCCTGGCACATAGTAGGGGCAAGTAAATATTTGTTCAATAAAGAGCTATGTCAGTAGGTGGAGGCCTGGAAGTGGGAGTTGGGATAGAGGAAGAGGGAGATGTTGAGAAAATTTCTAGGTAAAATGTAAAATACAAAAAAGAAAAAGACTTGGGGAGGTGAGGGGAGATCCGGATCAAAGAGCAGAGTGGAAGGTGTGGAATGTGTGGAATACTTAGAGATGAGGCTGAAGAGTTACATCCAGGAACTGGGGCTCTGACTGGTGAGCATTGGGGAGCACTGAAGGTTTTTTTGTTGTTGTTGTTCAAGCTGGGGTACAGGCCAGAGGCGGGGGGGGGGGCGGCGAGAGGGTTCACCAGAGACAGAGCGGGGAGCAGAACAGGCAGATCAGAAACACACTGCTGAGGGGAGCAGCGGGCGAGGCAGGAGAGGTCTGCAGCACCATGTGGGATTCTCCCCGGCCGGGCGTCGAACTCGCATCGCTGCTGCCGACAGCTCCACAGCGCAGCGCTCAACCGCTGCGCCACCAGGGAGGCCCCACTGAAGGTTTTTAAAGCAAATATGACTTGGTTAGATTTATGTTGAAAAAAGAAGGAAGGAACGGAGGAAAGAAGCAAAGTGGCTGCCACTCACTGCATGAAAGCTGGAATTGGAGAGGGTGCTGGTGAGGAGAGTGCCTTTGCAAGGCTAGTGTCGGTCGGGAATAATAGGGAAAGGCCCGGCGGAGACGCGGCCGGGATTTCTGAAGAGTGAGAATTAGGACTATGAATGGAGGGAGGTGTCTGGAACGCTGCGTAGGTTTCTGGCTTTATGTGATTGGGTGGCCTTCGATGTCACTAACCAGGAGAGTTCGCCTTGGAGGCGGGGCATAGCTGCAAGGAACGCCCCTTTATGCCCCGCCCATCGGTGGTAGGACGGCATCGATTGGCTGTTTTGAGGAACGCGCCAAAAACTGACAGGGGGTGGGCCGCAGGCGTTTTCTGTGTCACTTCCGGAACGCTTCCGGACTGTCCTTTCCCGGCCTCCCCAGCTCCGGAACTTCCGGATTGGGTCGCCATTTTGACTTCCCGACCTTGGACTCCGGCTGTTAGCTGTCTGCAGTCTGCTGCGTGCCGTCATGTCGGTGCTGACGCCGCTGCTGCTGAGGGGACTGACGGGCCCAGTCCGACGGCTCCCGGTGCCGCGTGCCCAGGTCCATTCCAAGCCGCCGCGGGTGCAGCTTGGGACCATGGTAAGGAGCGTGGCGGGAGGGCACTGGGGGTGCGCGGACCGGCCTGCCGCGCCCGGGGAGCGGCTGTGCGGGGTCGGGAGCGGCTGTGCGGGGTCGCGAGCGTCCGGAGGGCGCCGTTCCCGGGAGACGGCGGTGCCCGCTCAGGTGCTGTCACTCCCAGCCCAGCGCTTGCTCGCTGTGCAGCTTCGAGCAAACTTCTTCAGCCCCGTCGGAGCCCCCTGAATCATCGGCTCCTCCGGAGCACCTGGCGGCAGTCGGGGACAATAGTGGTGGTTACTGGGGGCTGGAGGGGCCAGATCACCCCAACAGGTCTTTGTGGCCCCTAGGAGTGTGGGAGTGTTTAACCACATGACGCTTGGATCTCATTGGAACTTTCGTACCTTTGCCTCAGTGGCAGAACGTCGTGAGCGTGTGTGCAGAATCCAGGTTCGTGGTCTTGACTGCCAGCAGGGCCGGGGGAGCGCTGCCTTTGAGGAAACACCCGTGGTCACGGTGCAGCCGCAGTCGCTGAGTGCCCGCCGTGTGCCAGGGCCGTGCGGAGGCCGCTCTGTTGGTCTCACTTGTTCCTCCCAGCGGTCCCCCACGAAAGGGACAGTGTCTCGGGATGAGGGAACGGAAATTAGGTGCAGTGTATTGACTTGTCAAAAGTCACACCTTCAGCGGCAGAGGCGGAATTTGGACTCCGTGGAACTAGCAATTGTCCTGGGATCTTAATGACTGTAGGGAACGTGGAAGCACCTGTAAAAAGTGTTTCATCTCCAGCCCTCTGGTTGAGTAGCGGCCCTGGACAGGAGGGGGTGGGGGAAGGGTGTGGTGGTTATTTTTTACTTATTTTTTTAAAAGATTGATTTTATTATGCATGCAAGAACTGAGGTGTAGGCCACAGGTGTGGGGAAGTGAGAGGATTCACCAGAGACAGCGTGGGGAGCAGAACAGGCGGATCTACTGAAATACACTGCTGAGGGGAGCAGCGGGGAGACAGGAGAGGTCTGCTGTGCCGTGTGGGTCAGCTCCCTAGCGGGGGATCGAACTTGTGCTGCAGTGGCTGCTGATAGCTCCATGGGCTGAGACTTAACCCCTGCGCCACCAGGGCGGCCCTATGGGTGGGTTTTTAAGGCCCGGAAGGAGAGTTGCACTTTTAGATACTATGCAAGGTCCTTGGGTCAGCCGGCAGACCAGATTTAAAACAGGTGTCAATCCTCATTCTTGTCCCTTCACTTGGGCATCTCGAGGTGGAGTTCTCCGTTCGTCCTCGCCCAGGCTGCCCTTGCCCGGTATCTGACCCTCCTCCTCAAGACCTACAGTGGCCTTGGCTCTGCTAGGTGAGGGTGAATCTTAACTCCCTGAGGGGGCTTAATGCAGCTCAGGCTCCGGAAGCCTGGAGGAGTCCTTACCTGGGGGTGCCTTCTTTCTCGTGCTCTTGTAGGATGTCGTCATTGGGCTCACCTCCTGCTTCGTGTGTTTCCTCCTGCCTTCGGGCTGGGTCCTGTCAAACCTGGAGAGCTACAAGAAGCGCGAGTGAAGGGGCTGTCCTCTCCCTCTCCCTGGGACCTGAGCACCGGCCTCTCTGATCATGTCGCTGCATTCCTGGCCGGCCGCCCTGGATCACGTCCTTCGGTCACCTCTTCCGCAATCATGACCAGTTGATTTCTCCATGGTGACCGCCTGGGACCACGTATATCAGTTTAGAAGGCCCTGCTCGGTAGGGCCCCCCTTGTAACAATAAAGTGTTTAAACACTGCTTCAGTGCCTTTGGCCGGGCTCTTGCCTTTGATTGAGCTGAGGAAGGTGTTGGGCAGGGGTGTGGGGGAGAGGGCCTGGCTGGGGCCCGCCCCTGCCTGCGGACTGCCCTGTGGTAGGTCACGTGGCCTCACTGTCCTCCCCGGAAGCGCTGCTCTGCAGGCTTCCTGCGTTAAATTTGTTTGGTTTCTTGGGAAGACGGTGCCGTTGGCCCGAGGCGGCCTTTCTGCTTGTTCCCGCTGCTGCTTTTCCTCCCAGGGGGGTCTGGCTCCCCGGGGGCTCCGGCCACTTCTCAGGTGCGTGTTGCCCCTCTGTGCAGGGGACATTTAAGTAGCTTGCGATTTTATGCGGCTCCAGGGCCCTGCGTTCAGCACCAATCTGTAAATGCTTGTGGCCTGACTGGCTGCCCCACATGCCTGCTTCCCTGGCGTCCTCCGTCCCGGTGGGCTGCCTGCTGAGCTGGGACTGTGCGTGTCAGGCATTCCGTGCTGGACCAGTGAGCGCCAGGGTCCGGAAGGAGCGCGCAGACCTGCCGGCTTCACCCCGGGGGATGCGCCTTTCGCCCGCCTTTGCGTCCCCTTGCAGGGTGACGTGGATGATTTCTGAACAGACACAGCTTCAGTGTCCTCTGTGGAGCTGAGGCTGCCGAGATGCCGGGAGCCTGGACAGGCAGAGGTGCCAGGTGAGAGCTGGGGGCCCCCTGGGGTCTGCGGTCAGGGCCCATCTCCCCGGCCCCTCCCTCCCGCAGGGCTCCTGTTTCCTGATTTCTGTTGACAAACTGAATGGTCCCTGCCGCCCCTGCGTCTGGGCTTTCCTGGCCTGGCGCGGCGGCGATGCGGGTGGGCCAGCGCCGCTTCTGCCCTGGGCTGTCTCCCCAAAGGGTAGGGCCAGTCACCTGACTCCTAGGAAATTCTCCCCTTCTGCTCGAGTCATTCCTGTGTCTGGGGCTGCAGGGATGGCTGGAATGCTGGGAGGTACATGGCTTGGCGTCTCGGCCAGGGGACTGAAAGGGCTGGCCTGAGAGGAGTGGCGCGGATGCCCACTGCCGCCTGCAGCTCCCTGGGTCGCCGGAGAGAGGCGCCCCGGAGCCGCCGCCTCCCACACACCAGGGTCATCTCTGACCCACCCCTCACTGTAGGAGGCTTTACGTCAGCCCCCCGGTGAGGTGGAGGCTGAGCGCCACTGCCCTTCCTCCCGCGCCGGTCTCCTGGCCTGGGTGCTCCCTGGCTCTCTGGGGAGCGGGGTGATGCTCGGCCCCAAGGGTCGGGGAGCTGGAGCGTGAGCAGCTCGGCTGCTCTGATCAGGCCGCCCCTTCCCCAGCAGAGGGCGTGGAGCTGCGTGACCCTTGGTTGGCTCGGGGCTCTCGGGGCCTCAGATGAGGTCCTGGGGCTGTTGTGTCCTTGGGACTGCACGAACGTGACCCCGGGAGGGGGGAACTGCTTGAGTTTCTGTGGCAATTACACAGCCCTACCACGGGCTTCATGGGTGGACCCTACTTCTGTACCCCCAGAACCCAAAGGACACAGTGGTCCCCAGTCTGTGAGGATTCCTGCCCCCCAAAGCTGTGTTCCCTGAGCTGCCGCTCGGACTGGAAGCCAGAGTCCAGCAGGCCTGTCTGGGCAAGTCTTCGCAAGCCCCAGCTCCCCTGGCCCCATCGCCCATGGCTTGCTGAGTCTTGGGGTGCACGTGGGGATGGGAGTTGGGTGGTGCCGGCGACTTGTGATGCTCGAACCCCTTTCTCTGGATCCTCGGTGTGGCTGCGAGGCCAGAAATCTTTCACTGCCCCTCCCTCATCCCCACGCGAATCAGGGACCCCAAGTGCCTCCCTGTGGTAAAAACAAGTCTCCTGTCTCCGGACGGTGTTTGGGTCCGGTCTGGGGTCCTGAATGAGTATAATGTAGCAGGCAGGATGAGGACCCCCAAAGGCGTCCGCTTGCTGATCCCGGAGGTGTGAACACACCACTGTGCATGGCGAAGGGGCTTCATGGAGGTGATCTGGGCCAGCGCCCTGCGGTGGGAGTGCGGAGTCCCAGGCCTTTCACTGCGGGAGGGGAACGGCGAGGTAGGCGGGGTGGGGGGGGGCCCTCAGAGATGCCGCCCAGGAAGGACGGGGCTGCCATTGCTGGCCTTGGAGGCGGAGGACGTGGGTCCGAGCCGAAGCAGTGGTCTCCAGAAGCCGGAGTCAGCCTGGGTCTACAAACAGTGAGCGCTGGGGACACACTCCTGCAGCAGCGAGGGCCTGAGTTCTGCCCTCCTCCTCCCACGAGTAAGGAGCAAATTCCCTCAAGAGCAGAGAAAGCGAGCAGCCTGCAGACACCTTAGTTTTCATCCGGTGGAAGCCCATCCCAGATGCCCGGTGGGTGAGAAGCACCAGCACCGCCCAGTGGGACGTCTGCTGGGCTAAGGCGCTGGGTTTCCGGCCCGTCGCAGCAGCTATAAGGCAGCTGCCGCTTGGGCTCTCCTGGTGCTGTGGGTGCTCATAGACTAGAATGTGGGGTGCCTGCCGAGGCCCGTTCCCCCGTGGGGAGAGTGGCAGAGCAAGCCGACTGGTGTGGGAGGTCGCTTCCTTGGCTGCCCCTGCCAGCCCTTGCCCTGCAGTCAAGGATCTGCCCAGGCCTTGTGGGACCAAAAATTTGAGGACTGGCTGTCCATGGACTGTGGAGATGCCCGCAGCAGCAGCCCCAGAGTTTATTGGGGGTCAGGCACATACCCAGTCCCCACCCCGGCACTGCCTGACTTCCCACGCTGCTCCGGGAGGGCCCGCGTCTTTGTTGGCCCACCTTGCCTTCCTGGGAGAAGGCGACTGTCCTGGGGGCTAGGCCGCATCGTGGCTGGACCCACCCGAGAGGTGCAGGAAGACAGGTGACCCCTGGCGCCTCTGCAGTCCCTGGTCATGCTATGGGGCCTCCCCTCCCGCCTAACAGAGTCCTGTGGCGTCCCGGCCGGCAGGGCCGTGAGGAGCGTCGGCTGTGTGCGCGCTGCAGAAAACGACTCATGGGCTGCTGCTTCTCCCGTGACTCCAGCTGCGGCGGCCGCTTTCCCTCCGACCCTCAGGCGGCTGAGCTTCAGCGCTGGGCCAGTCCTGGGTGGCATTTGAGGGCACAGATAAATCTGTAGCTGCGTCTCTGACACTCAGCAAGTGTGGCATGGCTTTTAGGTGCTTCAGGATAGGGAATCAAAACCCTAAAGTGGCCAAAGTTAACAGGAGACGTGGGACGAGGCCAACAGCAAATGAGCGGGCATGGAAAAGAGCGGAGAGAGCCCGCACAAGGCGGTGCAAAGGCAAGGAGCGCGACCCTCCTTGCAGGCCCTTTGCACACGGAGCCCTGGCCCCGCGGGGGCGTGTCTCCTCTCCTTGCCCTTGGCCTCCGGCCGTGGCCAGCACAGGGCATGACTGGGTCTCCTCATCTGCAAGGAGGCTGTGTCCTGTCCCGACCGCTGGTCCTGGCCCAGCCCCTCTCGGCCCCCTTGCTGACTGACGTAAGGCCAGGGGCAAGGGCAGGGAGAGTGGTCCAAGAATAGTTTTTTTAAGATTCTGAAAGCCAAAGAGAACTGTTTTTGTCATCAACTCTCAGCCCTTCCTTTGCTAAGAACCGTTCTTCCCGCTGAGGACCTGCTTGGCAGTTGACACTTTCATTGTTTAAACTGGGGAAAGGAGTGTACAATTTGCTAGGCATGAGGTCGAAATAGGGCGGCCCCTTCGCTTTCCTGAGTTTGGAAACAAGCCCACAGGCCCAGTGACCCAATAGAGGCATGTGCTCTGTTGCTGGGACACAGGACTGACATTTGTGGTGCTGCTGGGAGGCCCCGGCTGTGTGGGGAGCCCAGGCGCCACCTGCCGCCTCAGGGCAAAATTCGGCCATAGCCCACTCGTGTGCTTGAGGAACTCGGGGGGCAGGGGGCTGGAGAGCAGACCCGGCCTCCTCTGGTGCTAAAAAGGCCATGGTGATGTCATGAGAAGGGCCCTCGGGAGAGAAAAGCTGGGGACCAGAGTCCCAGAATAACCTGAGAAACAGCATCCAAGGCCTTGCTTTTTTTTTTTTTTTTAAAGATTGATTTATTTGTGCATACAAGCTGGGGTGCAGGCCAGGGGCGGTGGGAGGGTTCACCAGAGACAGAATGGGGAGCAGAACAGGCAGATTAACTGAAGTACACTGCTGAGGGGAGCAGCAGGGAGACAGGAGACGTCTGCTGCGCTGTGTGAGCATCTCCCCGGCCTTGCTGCTTTTTAAATAAACATTTTAAATAAACTTTAAATAAACTTTTTAAGATAAAATCACGCCATTTTATTTACACAGCACCCCCCCCTTTTCCTTTATCCAGTTTCCCACTAGTGACATTTGGATCTTGCAGAGCTGTGGGGCAGCAGCTCGGGATATTGACCATCGAGACACACTTCTGTCTTGGGCCTCCCGAGTGGCGCAGGGGTTAGCGCTGCGCTGTGGAGCTGTCCCCAGCCAGGCAGAGTCCCACATGGAGCAGCAGACCTCTCCTGCCCAGTCTGCTGCTCCCCTCAGCAGTATATTTCCATCGATCTGCCTGTTCTGCTCCCCACTCTGTCTCTGGTGAACCCTCTCGCCGCCCCACGCCTCTGGCCTGTACCCCAGCTTGTATGCAAAAATAAATAAATCTTTAAAAAAGTATTATCTATTAAAAAAAAAAAATCCTTCCATCTCTACAGGAACCCCTCCTGTTTTCTATCAACTCCTAGTTTTAAAATGACCCTGCTTTTCTTTCACCCCGAGGGTAGCTCGAGTGTACGGGTCCCAAGTTAGGCCCCGGGCTTAGGGCTTAGGCCTTGACCCCCCAGGGACTTGTTCTCCCTGCCAGGAAGCGGGACACCCAAGCCTTTTCAGAACCGAAGCCCCGTGGAGTGCCGCTGTGTTGGGGCTGAGGCTGACTTGCCTCCCGCTCTCCTGGGCCAGGTGATGTCGGGGCTTTGATGACGGCTGCTTCCCTGTGTCCTGGGCCAGGTGCCCCTCATTGCGGCGAAGCGGCTGCACTGCCTGCCGTGCGTTCTGGAACTCGCAGCAGGAACGCCGCCTTCAGCGATTTTAACTTCATCCTCCTTGTCTCCATCACGCAGTCGACTTTTCAAACTCCGGTGAAAAGAAACCTGAACTAGCTCCAGGCCGCGTCTATCGCCAGCAGGAACCTGGGGAGAGAGACCGAGCCAGCACGCGGAGTGGAGCGTGGGTGCGGGCGGGCGGCTGGAGGTCTGCGAGCCCCTCTGGCAACCACGCCAGAGGGGATCTCGTTGCTAGGGGCGTTGCCAAGGAGGGGCGAAGAGGAGGGGCTCTCTTCCGGGAGGAGGGCGATTGGTAACCCGGAAGCGGTCGGCAGTGCGGCGCTGTTTAAAGATGGCGGCGGAGGAACCTCAGCAGCAGAAGCAGGAGCCGCTGGGCAGCGACTCCGAAGGTAGTGGCCGCGGGAGAGCCGTCCAGCCGGGGTTCTCGGGAGCGCTGTCGCGCCGCGCGTCCCCGAGGAGGTCGGGGGCGGGACCCGGCGGCGGGGACCTAAGCGCTCCGGCGGCCCCTTCCTCCGCCGCCGCCGCTTCCCCTCCCCCTCACAATGGAAGGAGCCGCCGCCGCGACCCCCGGCGGGGCGGGTGGGCCGGCGGGCCGGCGGGCGAGCGGGGCGGGCCCAGGCCTGCGGCCTTCCCCCTCGCGCGCGCCCGGGGCGGGGCCTGGGCCGCTCCGCCCCCCGCCTAGCCCCCTCCCTCCGGGCGCGGGGCTCCGGGGGTCCGCGGCGCGCCCGCCCGGGTCCTTGCAGTCAGGCGGAGGCCGAGGCCGGGCCCCGGCCGCCCGCCCTCTCCAAGGCAGCCCTGCGCCCCGAGGGCGTCGAGTTACTCCGGGCCGCGGAGCACAAAGGACTGGGTGGGCCGCTCGGGGTGCTGGGGCGGCCTTGGCGAGTGAGAGGCCGCCGGTGTGCGCCCCGCAGGACTGCAGCCTCGGTTTCGGGCAGAGCCCCCTGTTCTGGCCTTGGAGCCCCTGGCCGCCTTTCCGGCATTGTTTCCTTGGACCTCTGGAGAGCTGGGCCTTCAAAACGGTCCCACGCCCTCTTTTTCCACCCATGAGTTAGGCCCCGGGGACCGAGTGGGTCACTTGGGTGGGAGGCGCAGCCCCGTTGCTGGGCAGTAGAGGGGCAGGGGTAGGGGGTGGGGTAAGGCCCAGCGGGGCATCCGGAATGCTGGGGCCCAAAGGAACTGCCTGGAAAGGTCGTTCAGCATACTCAGGTGCTGTTCTGATCTGGGAGACCCAGGCCCCCACAAGGGACTTGTTTGGGATCACATGAGATAAGCCAGCTGTGGTGGGAATTCCCATCCCTTAGCTCCTGACTAGTGAGTGCTCCCCGCGGGTGGACCTGCCCACCCTGCTAAGGTGTGCCTCTGAGGACCCACTTCCTCCTGGGGCAGTGCCCCTTTTACAGCCGAGGAAAGGCCCGGAGCAGAGGAGAGGAGCTGTGGTGAGGAGCTGACGCTTTGGAATTAGACTGCCCTGGGTTTGACCACAGGTCTTGACTAGTCGTGAGCTGGAGTAGATGACTTCACCTGTCTGCGCTGGTGCCTTTACCTGTAAAGGGGGCATTTCTGAGAATACCTGGACTTGCTGAAGGAGGAAGGGTGTGACTGAGTGAAGTGTGGGCCCACAGGAAGTTCTCATCTTACTTTCCCCAGGACACCCTGCCTGCCCCTGGAGCTCTCCCAGGCTGGCAGGGAAGTGATGCTGGAAAGTGATGCTGGAAAGCAGGGCGGAAAGAGGGTGTTAGAACTGAAAAGCACCTCTGGAGGGGGATCACCTCTACCCCCTCATCTTAAACATGTGGAAACGAAGGCCCAGGAGGGGAAGGGACTTGGCCGAGATTACACAGGTGGCGTAGGATGTGTGTGCCAGAGCCACACCTTCGCCCCTGCCCGCCCCTGCCCGCTGCTCTTGTCCTCTGCCCCGCCGCCTGGCGTGAAGAGAGCCAGGACCCTCGATGATTCTAGGCTTCTTCCTCCTTTCAGGTGTGAACTGTCTCGCTTATGATGAGGCCATCATGGCTCAGCAGGACCGAATTCAGCAAGAGGTGAGGGGCTGTGGCCAGCGTCCTGTTGGGGGCCTATGTAGGCAGGGCCTGAGGCCTACTGTTTGTCTCCACTTTGGAAGCCCCCTCCTCTCCCAGCTGTGCTGGGTACTGGATGTGTCTGGGGTCACTGTGTCACCGGGTCACTGCCCCAGCGCCCTTCACTGGGTGTCCCGGCCACTCGTGTCCCCTCCGCACCTGCCGGAGCACGGTGGCCTTCCTGCCCCTGCAGATCGCTGTGCAGAACCCTCTGGTCTCGGAGCGGCTGGAGCTCTCGGTCCTGTACAAGGAGTATGCTGAGGACGACAACATCTACCAACAGAAGATCAAGGTGGGGGCTGGCGGAGGGGCGGGAGCTGGCTGCAGACAGCTGCTTGCTGGGCCTGGCCTCGCGGGGGCGGGGGCGGGGGCGGGGTGCCCCGGGCCGCAGGTGCTGTTCGTGCAGACTAGGTGGGGCCATCTCACACCCTGCCCTGCTGCTGGGCTTCAGCGTGTCCAGCCTCGGGCACTCGCCTGTGGGGTCTGGGGGTTGCATGGAACTGATGGTCTCAGCGCTCTAGTGGGGCTGAGGGGGCTGGGGTGCACCGGGGGAGAAGGCTGTCCTTGCTGCTTGCCTCTGGGGGTCTTTGTGGAGAGGCTGGAGGCAGTGGGGAAAAGGGGTCTGCACAGATCTTTGTGCCAGACCTGCAGCGTTGCCTACAAGCTAAGGTATGTCCCTTCCCTTTTCTGTGAGCCCCGAGGTGCCCGTGGGTTGGGGGAACCGTATCCAGTAGGCACTGACAAGGGCAGGGCGGTCGGATATCCAGGCCCAGAGGCAGATCCAGCCTATCTGGGCAGATTCAGCTCCTCTGTGGAGGGCCTGCGAGGACAACCAGGAGGTGGGTGTAGCCGCCACGGAGGGCTCGGCCCAGGGCAGGCAGTCAGGGTGCTCTAGGAGCTGTTCTGGAAGGTGCGGCGACCTGTACACACGTGCTGCTCAGCAAACATCTCTGAGCACGCGCGGTGAGCCCGGCGCTGTTTTGGGGGTGCAGGGGCGACTCTGCCTTTGGGAAGCCGGGGTGACTGAGATGCTGTGTGAGGGGCGGTCAGCGCTGTGAGAAAGTAGCCACGAGAGGAGGGGGCGTGGGCGGCGGCAGAGGAGCAGACTGGGCAGAGGAGCAGCCTGCGCCAAGCAGGGGCGGGATGCTGGGGCGTGACCAGAGCAGGGCCTCGGAGGGAGGGGCGTTTAGCAGGTTCCTCTGGCTCCCGGGACGCGGGGCTGTGAGGAGGCTTGTGCCATAGAGCTGCGGGAGGCCGCTGGATTCTGGGGGTGTGATGGGGCGGGGGCTCCGTCGTGGGGCCGGGTGGGCCGAGACGCCGGCTGCTGGCGGTGGGTGTGGGCCAGGAGCGAGCGGCAGGCCGGGCGCGGGCTGAGTCCCCTTGGGATATTCAGACTCGGCGCCTGTGACGTCAGAGCGAGGGAGGGTCCCAGGCTGTGCTGCTTGCACGGCGGGCACGCGGATGGGCGTGTGTCCGGGCAGCGGTGTTGAGCCGAGAGGACTAGTTTGGTGGGGCCCTGACCTTCCCAGGTAGAGATGAGCGCGGGGTGCAGCCGGAGGGAGAGAAGCGGACCGGTGGGGCCCGCCAGCCGCGGGAAGGAAAGTGAGGAGAGAAGCCGGGGGCTGCTGCGGAGGGCCGGTCTGGGGAGGGGTGGGCCTGCCCCTCCGTGACCTTGAGCCCAAGCCTGCCTGGATCGCGTTCACGGAGCACTGGGGTGCGGACAACTTCACAGGCGCGCTTGCTGTGCAGGGGAGAGTGGGTGCCGGCTGGAGAGGAATTCGGGCGAAGCAAAGGACTTGGAAGTGGGAAACGCCTGTTTCTGTGCTGATGGGCCTGAACCTGTCGGGAGCGGAGAGCTGATGATGCAGGAGGGGAGGCTCTCGGGAACGACGCCCTGCAGCCGGGACAGCTCAGGTGCAGGGCAGGGAGGCGAGGCTGCTCGCGCGGAAAGGAGGCAAGGTCATTGCAGGACGGCCTTAGGAGCGCGGCCAGGGCGAAGAGAGGAAGGCGTCCAGCCCAGGGGGGGCAGAGGCCTGCTTGCCAGGCAGTTCTGAGGGCCCGCCAGTGTGGGGAAGTTCCACAGAAAGAAGAGATCCCTCTAGGTTTGGGGAGGAAGGCCGAGCAGATGGGTGGAGATGGTACCCCCGAGTGGACAGGATGGAGTTGGAGGTATTCCCACTCCGAGCTGTGCAGTGGGGGCCTCAGAACCTGCTGCCACGGGAGCCGGGCCCACTCACTCCCCTGACTCGTCCGCTCGGAGCTGTCAGTGAGACTGTTCCCTGGGAGAGCTGCGCTGGGCCAGTGCTCACGAGCCAGCAGCCCTGCGGGCCCAGCGCCATGGCCTGGACAGTGGCCTGTGACTCTTGGGTGACCTGGGCCACCAGTTTGGACATAAGCAGCTGCCTGGCGCTTTGGGGCTCTGGGCAGTGGGTCACCAAGTGACTTCCACCCCCGGGTGGCAGCCAGGAGTGACAGGTCACTGCTCCGTACTCAGCTGCCACTGCTGTGGTGCGACCCATGGGGGGTTTCCTGCCCCTGCCCCGGCCTGACGGGCGGGACCGGGGCTCTCTGCAGGACCTCCACAAAAAGTACTCGTACATTCGCAAGACCAGGCCCGACGGGAACTGCTTCTATCGCGCTTTTGGCTTCTCCCACTTGGAGGCGCTGCTGGACGACAGCAAGGAGCTGCAGCGGTGAGGAGGGTGGGCGCGCGGGCACCTGAGCCCTGGGGGGTGGGCAAGGGCTCGTGGGCTCCCTGCGCCCTCAGTGTGACCTGCATGCCACCCGAGACCGGGCCGAGGCTGGGCTCCCGTCGGGGCTCTCGGCCTGAGCTGGGGTGGGCCGGCCCCACCAGCCCCCCGCCCCCCGCCCGGCTCAGGCTGCCCCGCCGGCCGAGGAGCCCATGCTGGCCCGCCTGTCCCTCCCCGCGCAGGTTCAAGGCCGTGTCTGCCAAGAGCAAAGAGGACCTGGTGTCCCAGGGCTTCACCGAGTTCACAATCGAGGATTTCCACAACACGGTGAGCGCCGCCCCTGCCGCGCTCCCAGGGTGGGGGGCTCGCCCCGCCCTCGCTCATCTTGTCCTCTGCTGCCGGCGCAGTTCATGGACCTGATCGAGCAGGTGGAGAAGCAGAGCTCGGTGGCCGACCTGCTGGCCGCTTTCAACGAGCAGAGCACCTCCGACTACCTGGTGGTCTACCTGCGGCTGCTCACGTCCGGCTACCTGCAGCGCGAGAGCAAGTTCTTCGAGCACTTCATCGAGGGGGGGCGGACGGTGAAGGAGTTCTGCCAGCAGGTGCCTCCCCTTCCCCTCGCCGCGGGGGCGCCCGGGCCGGGCCCCAGGGGCGGGGCGGGGCGGGCCTGACGCCCGGTGCCCGCAGGAGGTGGAGCCCATGTGCAAGGAGAGCGACCACATCCACATCATCGCGCTGGCGCAGGCCCTGAGCGTCGCCATCCAGGTGGAGTACATGGACCGCGGCGAGGGCGGCACCACCAACCCGCACGTCTTCCCCGAGGGCTCGGAGCCCAAGGTGTTCCTCCTCTACCGGCCCGGACACTACGACATCCTCTACAAGTAGGGCCGCGCCGCGCGCCACGCGCCTCCGGAGGCCTCCGGCTGTAAATGGTCCTGTCCCACTGCCCCTCCCGTCACCCCTCCGCGATTTATTAAAGGGGAAGCTGGTGTGAGCCGCGTGCGTGTCCCTGCTCCGCCGCTGCCGCCTGGCCGCCCCGCCCCAGGGGCCTCTGTCTGCCCGGCCTCCCCCAGGAGGCTTGGAGCCAGGCCTCTGGGGAACCCTCCTGGTTACTGGGGTTCTGCTTCTATCCCTTTTCCTCCGCAGCTGGCCTAGAGGCTTCCATGGGGACTTGGACGTTCCCGGAGGACTTCCCCGGGGACATGGACCACCCCCGTTTACAGCTGCCCCCTCCAGGCCCTGCCGCCCCTGCTGACCCGGCCGGCCCTGGTCCCCAGCTTCCTGCCCTCCATCGGGGGTCCTCCCGGGTCGGGAGGGCAATGGTAGAGAAGCTGGGGTGCCCCCAGTGCACGCTCGGGTGCCTGGTGGGCGGGGTGGCCGTCCGCCGTGCCGGGTGCCCAGGGATCGGCAGGGCTCGCCGGCCCCCGTCCTCCCTGTCCCGCCCCACGCCCCCTGCCTGTGCCTGCTTTGCGCCCCCTTCGCTTGGGCCACGGGATCTCTGCGTTGCCTTCACTTCTCTTCTCCCCCCAGCACATGCGGGGTCTCGGCCCCAGGCTGTGAGCTCCTTGGGGGCAGGCCCTCAATAAATGTGAAGTGCTGCCCACCCCCGCCGTCTGGCCTGTGCGTCCACCGCCGGGCTCACCCGAAGCTGCGCCCACCTCGGGGTGCCTCCCGTGCCCCCAGCCAGGGCCCGACACCAGGCACTGCCGCAAGGATGGTCTTTATTAGGAGACTCTGAGGGCAGGGCCGTGGGAGGGAGTGGGGTAGCCAGCGCGGCCGGGCTGCAGGCTTCGGGGCCTCTAGAGCTGGGAGCGAGGTCCGGCTGGCCGAGGCGAGTCTGAGGGCAGAGTGAAGAGGTGGGCGGGGGTGGGGGCTCCCCCAAGCCCCAGGCTGGGCCCCCGGGTCCCAGGGCGGGGTGCGCACTGCGCCGGGTGAGCAGGTGTGTTAGGGGCAGGTTAGTGGCAGCCACACGTGGGCCAGGCCCTGCTTACCAGTCCTGGTCAGGGCGGGCGGCGGGTGCCGTCAGGCTGGAAGGCAGAGGACAGTGAGAGCCCGCCGCGGGGGTGTGGTGGGGCGGGCCGGGGCAGGGCCGGGGCTGGCGGGCTGGCGGGCAGCCTGCGGTACCTACCCATGGGGAAGTAGTGGGGCAGGCGCTGCAGGTAGATGCTCTCGTCCTTCTCCAGGAACACGCAGATGACCAGCCGATCCACCTGCGCCAGGGCCTGCTCAGCTGTGGCGCGGCCCTGGGCCCTCGCCCTGCGTCCTGGTCCTGTCACTGCCCCCCCCCACCCCCGGACTTCACGTGCTTTGCCCTTTTGGGGCACCCGCTGACCCTGAGTCCACCAGGCTCCCCTTCTCCATACAGACCGCAGGCCTGGTGTTCTGGGCGCAGGGAGGAAATGGCTGGGAAGCAGAACTGGCGCTCTGCACCCCTGACTGGCCGGGCCCAGGCCTCACCTTGTCCTTGTGCTGCTCCAGCCACTCGCGCAGCGAGGCCAGCACCACCTCGGCCGCAGCCTCATTGGGGTAGCCTGGAGGCGGGAGGGGTGGGCGTGAGCAAGGGACGGGCCCCGCCCACGCAGGCCCCGCCCCGCCGCCCGGGCCCCACTCACCAAACACGCCGGTGGAGATGCAGGGGAACGCCTGGGGCAGGGGGCCAGGGGGAGAAGGGTTCGGAGTCAGAATCTCTCCGTTCGGCCCCTTCCCCTCAGAAAGTTCCCTCCGCCCCGCCAAGCCGCGCCGCCCCGCCCCCTCACCGCTGAGCGGAGGCGGTGCTCCAGCAGCAGGTCGAGGCTGCTCAGGTAACAGCTGCGGAGCTCGGCGGCCTGGCCATCCGTGGGCTCCCCGTGGGCGATGGGCCCCACCGTGTGGATGACATCTGCGGGGGTCACGGCCGGACCGTTCGGCTCTGTCCGGGTCTCTACCCCGGCCTGGGCTCCCGGCGCCCCGCTCCCCGCCCCTCCTGCACCCTGGAGGCGCAGGCAGTAGGCTCCCTCTCTCCCCTACCCAAGGTCAGAGACTCCCCGGGGAGGCCCCACCCATGCGGGCACGCAGGCATGTCCGCGCGCACACCCACACTCGTGGACAGAGGCAGGCCCGCGCTGGGCCCCCCACATCTGCATGGATCCGGCTGAGACGGCGCGGGAAGGCGCGGCCCTCAGCTCTTGCCCTCCCTTCAGGTCCTGCCCCTTCCAGCCTCCACACACCCGCGCCCCAACGCCGCCAGCCCCCCGCGGGGGCGTGCGCGGATGGACCCGTCCTGACTCTAAAAGAAACGGCCCCTGAGGAGGCTTCCAGGGGGCACTCCTAGCCCCCCAGTTACACAAGGCACCCCGTCTGCGCCAAACAGGGTGGGGTGCCAGGAGCTCACACTTGGCCGGCAGCCGATAGCCGCAGGTGATCTTGGCCTTGCCGGTCTCGCAGCTCTGCAGGGTCCGGCACTCGTCGGTGAGCAAGGGTCCCGCGGCGCGGTGAATGCAGCCGTCCACTGCAGAGAAGGGGGCGGGGGGGTGGGGCTCCGAGTCACGATTGAAGCCCCCGGGTACACAGTCTCCCTTGGCTGTGCCAGGACTCACCGCGCCCCACCTGGGGAAAGAGGCGCAGGAGTCCCGCGGCCTCCGGCGGGAAGTGGCGCGGGTGGCCGGCAGGGGGCGCTCTCCGCCCGCCGTGCTCTTTCCGGGCCGCCGCAGGGGCGCGGGAGGCTCTGGAGGCGGGGTCCGCGGCGGCTGGAGCCGCAGGCCGAGCCCCGTAAGGCGTGCGTTCGCCTGCTGGGTTCAGGCCCTGGCGCGCCGGCGCCCACAGCCAGTCGCCACCTCCTCCCGAGGTGCCCGGGCGCCGACCTCCGGGACGAGGCCCCGACCTCCCGTCCGCGGCAAGCGCTGCCACCCACCCCACAGCTGAGGAAACTGAGGTCACCGGGTTACAAGTGGCACATCTGGGCCGGCCTCGAGCCAGGCCTCCCAGCAACTTCCCCGCGCCAGGCGGGGGTGCGGGCGCGGCGGCCGGTCCCGCAGGTGTCTCGGGCGCGCTCCGGCTCATTAGCGAGCGCCTCGCGCGCCTCGTTAGCGCATCCGGCTTAATTGGGGCCCGGCCTAGGCTTGTTTACCCAAGGATGGTTCCGGGGCCTCGCCAGCTACCCTGGGGACCCGGGCCCAGATAAACAACTCGGCGGCGGGAGGCGCGGGGAGACACCGCTCCACGCGCTCGGGCCTGCGCGCCCCGGGAGAGGCTCAGGTCTGGGCGCAGCCCCCGCGGCGCTTCCCCAGGCCGGCCCCTTCCCCTCTCCACTGCTTCACCTGGAGCACAGGGGTCAGGGCCTGCGCGGCTCCTCTGGCCCGGGGAGTGTGACAACATCCAGCTCCGTGCCAGGAGCTCCTCGGGCACCAGCTGCTCGGCTCGCAATGCTCAGCAGCAGGAACCCACCGCCATTTCCCCATTTCATAGATGCGCAAGCCGAGGCCCTTCCTCCTCCATCCCAGCCCACCCCCAACACCTTGGCCCCGGTCCAGGGACGCCAGCTGGACCACCCCTCTTTCTTCTGTTTTCTTTTGTGCCCGGTGGGGCCCAATTAAACATCATTTTGCGACTCTGTTCACAGCTGGCACCAGGCGCTTTCCCAGAGCATCCCAGGGGTGGGAGCGGATGGGGTAGAGGAGTTGGGGGGCCCCGGTGGGGGGCTTTGGGACTGGGCCCGTCCCCTCCTCTCCTGGGCAGGGATGCAGGCAGCTGCCCGCTGGGAGGAGGTGGACCGAGCATGCTCTGTGACCCCGGCAGTGGGTTCAGCTGGGGGCGCCTGGTAACTGCGCAGCTCGCAGGAAGGCAGCGGCGCCCGATTCAACCTGTCAGTCCCACATGCGCCCGCCGCGCGTCACTTAACCTCTAGATCCCAACCCCCCACCTGTGACATGGGTCACAGCGGTCCCACCTGGCAGGGCCACTGGGAGTCAGTTTCTGCGCGGTGCTGAGGCCGGCGCTGCGGAGGGCAAGTGCGGCGTCTCCCGGTGCCCTGCGGCGCGGGTGTCCGGCAGGGTGTGCTCAGGGCGAGAGCGGGCGGCGGCACGTGGCGGAGCCGGCACTCGGGGGCTCCCTGCCCAGCCCCAGTGGGCTCAGCGCCTGGCGCTGGCCGCCGGCCCCCTCCCGCGCTAGGCCCCGCGGGGAGCTCCTCCGGTCGGCTGAGCGGAAGCAGAGCGGCGCGAGCTCCGGTTCCCGGGACTTAATGTTTCCTGCACAAGTGGACAGGCCTGCAGCCAGGCCTTTGGGGCTGACCTGGGGCACCGGTAGGGGGGGTGGACCTGGCACCAGCAGAGGCTCCGGGCTGGGGCCCCACCCCCCAGCGTTCAGAATAGGCAGCCGGTGGGGGGCAGTGGCTGTTGAGGGGGTCACTCGGAGCATTTTCTCTGAAGCAGAGACGAGGGACAGGTGGGGGTGTCCTGGCTGCCACCCCCCAACAAGCCAAAGCACAGACTGGCCCTGCCATTAGGGGTGTCAGCAGCCTGTTCCTCTATTGCCTGCCCCTTCCCCTCCGCACCCCAGCCTTGTTCACCCTGAGTGCCAGGGGACCCCCAGTCCTGCTGGCCCTTAGCCACAGACCCAGAGGGCTACCCCCTTCTGCAGTCTCCTCACGTGACCCCCCGGCTCTAAGCTTGCACGCAGCTGAGCCCCGGAGGCCCCAGCCTTCCCCGGCTTCCATCCCAGGGAGCTGTCCCCAACCCGCCCCGCCTGCCCTCCTGCCCAGGGGCAAAGCACACAGCCCCGCCCCAGGGCTGCCTGGTTGCCCAATTCATACCAGTTGCACCCGGGTCCCTGCACCCACATCCAAACAGACCTAAACTTCCTGCTCACTGTTGCCCCCTCCACCCCACTTCAGCAGAAACCGTGGGTCTGCCGGCAGGAGGCACTCTGCGGGTGCGGCCAACGCAGGCTGAGCCCCCTCTCCTGCTGGCCCCTCACTTCAGCCTCAGTCTCCACTCAGCGCCCCGCCGGGTCCACAGGTCCACCCCGTGCACAGCCCGCCCCGGAGAGGCTGCTGTCTTTCCTGCCTCAGAGAAGAAATGGAGGCGCAGAGAGGGTGAGGGGCTTGCCCGAGGTCACACAGCTGCGAGGCTGAACGCTCTGCGGGAGGACACAGGGCTGGCTCCTTCCCACCCCCACCGCCCTCGCAGCCTGGGCCTTGGCCCCAGCCCCTGCTGCCCCTCACTGCCTGGCCATTCCCCGCGCAGCAGAGGGCCCGGGGCTCTCCTGCTGGGCAACCCCAACCCTGGGCTGGCCTGGCCGCCCCAGTCCCTCAGGCTGCCTGGGAGACCCCCGCCCACCCTCGCTCCTGGTCCCTCCTGGCACCCCGGAGGCCGCTGTCTGGACACCCCACGGCCCTTGGCGGTGGTCAGCCAGGCCCGTGGTCCTGTGCCCTTCCTCCCGGCGCTTCCTCCAAACCAGCCCCGTCTTGCCTGCTGGGGGCTGCCCTGGTGCCAACGGACCGACCGACCGACCGACCGACCGACCGACCGTCATGACCCAGCCCCAGCCTCCAGCTCCCCCGCCGGGTCCCAGCAAGTCTGGCCCCCGGGGTGGGCCGGGAGAGGGCAGTGGCCGAGCCAGGCCCTGGGCAGGGCCGCAGGGAGGGGAGGAGGCCCGTTCCTGGGGGGGCCTTTGCCAAGGCGCTGAGGCTGGTGGCCACTATTTAGGGTGCTGTAATATTCATGAAGGGAAAATTAGATATTTAAATTTATTCAGCAATAACTGCGTCTCAGTGGGGGAGCATTCCTCACGCTAAACAAACAAGCAAGCAGGGCTGATTAATTATTTACAGGAACATCCAGGAGGCCTGTGGCCTGGGGGAGAGGGGGCAGAGTGGCCCTGCCCAGGACAGGAGACCCCGGTGCCCGCTGGGCCTGGCCCCGGGCGCTCCACCACTGTCCTGTGGGTCTGGCTGTCCCTGTGCCCCTCCAGGATTTCTCTTCCTGGAATCCGCACCCCCAGCAGCGTGCTGGTGGCCTTGGGCAAGTTGCTGAACCTCTCTGAGCCTCGGAATTGGCTTCAGAGGAGAGGGGAGGCTGAGATGTGCTGAGAAGGGCCTGGGGGGATTGAAGGCGGAGGGATGAAGAGACCTCCCAATTAGGGGAGCAGAAGTTGAGAGCTGCCCACCCACCCCAGCTCATGGGACGGGACGGGGGGGGGGCTGCCCTGCCAAGCTCTCCCTGGCCTCAGTGGACCCCCAGAGCAGGGAGGGAGCACAGGTGGGCTGTGCCCTCCTGGGGTGCTGAGTATCCTTGGGTTACCCCCCTCCCCCCAGCTCTTCCACCCCTTTGAGGGGCCACTTCCCCTCTGTGCCAGCTTAGTAACATCACCGAGCTGCTGCACCCCAAGCCGTGGCCCTGTGCAGGCCGGTCCAGCCCAGGAGCAGGCGCCTGCTCCCGCCTGCCCGCGCTCCCCGCAGCTCCACTCTCCAGGCGCAGGCCGAGGCCCGGGAGTGAGCCCCAAAAGCTACTTTGCCTCAGCCCACATCCTCTGGTCACTCATTGTCAGCAAACCCACGCTGGCCTGGGCTGGGCTGGGCTGGGGCATGGACTATGGAGAATGGAGCCCACCCTCCAGGGTCCCGGCCTTGAGGCGCCAAGCGGGTGGGCGCCCCAGGGAAAAGATGGATGGACACCCGCCTGGGATGTGATCTGAAATTCATTACGGGGTGAGCTCAGCTCCTTAAACGGGGATTTGGAAACATTAGGGCTTCATTATGTACACAACGGCAGCGCCTCGTTCATCATGCAGAAATCACTCCCGTTATTAAAAATCCCGTGGCAGCTGCCGGCAGGGGCTTGGCGGGCCCTTCTGCAAGGGCGGGGCCAGGCCCCTTCTGCTTCCCGGGGGGATTGAGCGTCTTACCCCTCCTACCCAGGGCTGAGGGGCACAGACTCGGTACCTCAGTTTCCTCATCTGCGAAATGGAGACACCGGCGATGCACCGTGGGGAGAGGCTGGGCTAAGCCCTGGCGGTGTCCACAGGGAGCGCGTGGCGCGTCTGTGAGCTTGCCATCCGCTGGGCCGGGCAGGGGGCTCAGGCCCTTACTTGGGGGGCGCATGTTGCCCTCCAGCTCAGGGACCTCCCATGGCTCCCGGGCACTGGGCCAAGGTCTGAGACGGGCTCTGGGGCCAAAGACCCCCCTCACCTAGAGATGCCTGTCCCCTCTGTTCCACAGGCCCCAGTCTGCTGACCACACCCCAAGACAAGGGGTTAGGCCCCCAAGGGGTAGACCCCCAGACAAGTCTGTGGACTGGCTTTTTGGCCCTGGGGCCCCACCTGCTTCCTCTAAGCACAGCCCCCGAGGAGCAGGCCTCAAGCAGCCTAGCCACAGACTGGGGGGCCACTGAGACCACACGGTCTGCCAGCTGTGCCAGGCCACGCCGATCGGAGCAGCCCCAGCGGAGCCTGGCGGCGGCGGTGTAGAAGCAATCACGGATTAGCCGTGCGGGTGATGTGAGGTAGTGCTGGGCAGGGCGAGGGAGCACAGGCAGTCCGGAGAGAAGTGCAGGCCAGAATACTTAGAGATCTCACTAATCCTCTCCCAAAGGAGAGTCAGAAGACAGAGGGAGAGGGAGGAGGAAGAGAGAGAGGAGGAGGGAGGGAAGGGGGAGGAGGCGAGAGGATGCACAGGCTGGAGAGAAAGAGCAAGGAACAGAAACCTGCTAGCAGGTGAAAGGGAGACAGCAAGGGGAGAGGGGGCACCAGGCAGAGACTGAGACAGAAGACACAGAGACAAGCAGAGAGACAGAGGAGGGAGGGGTGGGGGAGGGAGCGCACAGGTACAGGGGGTGCCAGCGGGAACAGTCTGCAAACAGTCTGCTGCGAGCATCTGCTCTTTGCCTGGAGGCGGGCGGACAGATGCCCCGGGCAAGCCCTCTGGGGGGCAGCCTGATGGACAGTCCTTGGTGCATCCTACAGACCAACAGGAGTCGGGCAGGGGTGTGGCAGGCCCTCAATACGCAGAGCAGCGGGGAGGGGTCGGGAGCCCCAGACACCTGGCGCCGCCAACCGGGGCGTGGCCGTGGAGGGCGAGCGGAGGCGCCCTCGGGAGAGGAGCAGCAGGTGCAAAGGCCCCGCGCCGGGAGAGGGCCCTGGGGAAGTGGCGCCCCGGCTTCTCCCAGGCAGGAAATGTCCAGAGGGCCCGGGGTTGGGGGCCTGGGCTGGCAAGGTGGCACTGGGAGCCGGGGCAGTGCAGACCGGTGGGCAGGAGGCAGGGTGGCCACACTTCACTCGCTGGCTCCTGCAGGTCAGGCTGGGGTCACCGGCCGCTGCGGGCCCCGCGGGAGTGTCCCTGGCAGCGAGAGCGGCGAGGATGAGGTTCCCTTTGCCCTGCCGGCCTGGGCCTGCGCCTGGAGCGCTGCCTGACCCGGCCTGTCCACCGAGGGTGGGCCCGCTGGGGCGTTGGCCAGGAAGGAGCGGAGATGGCCGCGACGCAAGCACAGGAAGGCGGCCCTGAATTAATCTGTCACTAAAGCTTGGCCGTGGCAGGCGAGTCATGATTTAGATGAATAATTGAAATGCTCCAATACATTTATTATCCCTTTAGTGCAAAAGTGGCAGAGAAAGACGAGGGGTAATTGAAAAAGCACGCACAAATCTCCAAGAGAAAGCCGACTCCTTATCACCGAGTAAACATTTCAGTCCTAATAAACAGGAGAGACGCGCGGCAGGGCCCTGTCGATTCCCATCCTGATTTAGGGCCCGCCTCCCTCCTTGCCACACAATCAGAGTGCTGTTTTTTATATTTTATCAAGTCAGTAAAAGATTCTCCAGGAGGGAGGTGGAGAGCGGGAGAGACCTGGAGTGTCCAGGCCTAAGAGTCCTTCCGGGAGGCTAGCTGGCTGCCCCAGTGCCATGAGTCTCCCCAGCACAGACACTGGGTCTTCTCAATTGCTCTGTACCTGTTGAACTCCTATTGAACCTTCAGGGCCCAAGTCAAATGCCCCTTCTGATTGGAAATTTCCTTCCAAACTGGGTCTCCTTGAGGGCAGAGCCAAGCCCTGAATCCCACTGTTTAGCACAGGTGACCCCCTCCACCCATGCATACCCATGGGACCCTGGGAAGGAACGGGGAGCAGGTGCGTCCCCAGACTCACTGTGCTATCAGAATCATCTAGCCTGGCTGCAGGGCCTGAGAGGGCCCACCCCGCAGTGTGGCAGGGCCCAGAGGCCTGCCCTTTGGACTGAGTCCTTTGGCCCTGCAAGCCCCTGGGGGCTGCGCTGAGGTTAGGGTGCCCTGCCAACATCCTCCCGGCTCCCCCGAGGCAAGGCACCGCACCAAACCCTGCAGGCCCCCGACCCCCCCACCCCCAGACACAGAGCCTGGCGCTTTGCTGTCCCTCCCCCACACTGGGAGGGGCTCCCAGGGCAGGCCCAGAGCCAGGGTGCAGTTAATTGCCCCTTAGAGGCTGTTCTAGGGACCTGGGGTCCCTTTGAGCCCCGTCCCCGGGAGAGTGCACTCTCAGGAGAGACAAGTATGTAAAAGGGGGTCAGTTCTGGGGGCAGCACGGT
>PVIJ01003877.1:0-119142 GCA_004024925.1 Scalopus aquaticus | reverse complement strand
TGATGGTCTTGCCGGTCAGGGTCTTCACGAAGATCTGCATACCACCCCTCAGACGCAGGACCAGGTGCAGAGTGGACTCTTTCTGGATGTTGTAATCAGAAAGAGTGCGGCCATCTTCCAGCTGCTTGCCTGCAAAGATGAGCCTCTGCTGGTCAGGGGGGATGCCCTCTTTATCCTGGATCTTGGCTTTCACGTTCTCGATGGTATCACTGGGCTCCACCTCCAGGGTGATGGTCTTGCCGGTCAGGGTCTTCACAAAGATCTGCATTTTGACCTACACATTTCAAAATGAAAATCAGGATATTATCTCACAACCTTTATCTTACTTTCATGGCCAACCCATTCAAACAATCTTCCGTAACACCTTAAACTACATAAACACCTCACAAACCTTCCCACTCTTACTCGACAATCCTTGAATACAAAACTCTTGGCAAGCCCTCAACTTAAAATGGTTGGAGGACCAAAAGTGCTTTGTGAACGCTAACACCCAGCGCTTTCTTCCTTAACTGTTCCCGATACTTATATAAAAATCCTAATACCAATGTTCCCAAAATCCGTTAAAAAGAAAAGCCCCCAAACCAGGAAAACAAACACCCACCAAAAAAAAAAAATCTGTCCCGAGTTTCGGGAAGTAAAAATTTCCGTTTAAGCGTAAGGGCGGTGGGACACTGCTCCGCGACGGATTCTAAGCGAGAAACTATTTAACAAAGCCACACGACTACCTCTTTTCCGCCTTCCCCCTCTGGAGCAGACACGATGGAATATCCATCGGTTAGGTGGCGGTTAGTCTCTGCGCGCGCCAACCGCCCCCGCTCCCCACACGTAAACAAGGCCCACTCTTCCGGAAAGGCCCGGCACCACGTCACCTCACCTTCCCATCCCCCCACCGCTCTCCCCACGGCACAAGCGGCCACCCAGAACCCTCCAGCTTGATTTCACTTAGGCTCCTCCCTCCACTTCTGTCAGGCCTCAAATGCTTCTGGAGAGTACCTGTTATCGAATGCGAAGATACCGCCGATCAACGATCACGTCGACAGAGCCAGCGGGCCGCAAAAGATCACTCAACAATGCCGATCGCGTCTAAACGCTCCTGCTCGGCGGAGCCGAAATTTATGCAACGTCTATTGCGTCACTAATCACTGCCACGTAAGCGCCATGTCCATACGCCGCTGAAAGTAGTACTCTCGGCGCCACTTCCTGGATAGCAATTAGACCCTTCGACTGAGCCCCAAGTTCCTCAGGATCGGTATAAAGTATCCTAAAAAATCATCTCCCTTTTCTTAGAGCTGACTCTTCTCCCTTTTTATCAAAATAGAGGAAAATTATCAGGCGGATGAATTCAAGTTAAGGGGACCTCCTCGAAAGCTCTGGAAACTTCCTTGCGGCGCGGGCGCTGATTGGTGAGGCGTAAGAAGGCGAGGTCGGCGCTGATTGGTGGGGGACTCGGCGGATCGGTTGTTGCTGGGCTCTTGGCTGGTGGTTTAGCGCCAACGTTGCTAAGTAACTGATTGCGCTTGCGCTGCTCAGGCGCGGCCTCGCAAAGCAGGGATACTTCCGGCTGGAGGTGGAGGAGGGGTCTTAGGCTCCCGCCTCCGGAGTCCCCCAAATCTTGGGCCTCAGGCGAGGTTTCGCGAAGGCTTTCCCTGAAGACTACCCCCGCCCCTCACCCGGGCGCTGATTTGAAGGCTCCCAGCAGCAGCGCTGTGCGGCCCGCAGCTGTTTTTCCCAGTGTCTGCTGTGAAGCACAGGACGCGTCCCCGGACCTTAATAAAACGGCGTCTCTCGGCCGCCGATTCACTACCCCTCCCCCCTCCCATTGGCGTTATTTCCTTTCTTGTCTAGAGCAAGACTGTGGAGCTTTAGTCATGATTCTTTACTTTCAGGATGCTTCTGTAAGCATTCTGCGAGACTATCGATTTCATAAAGCCTGTGAGGAGAGTTAATATATTAAGTTCCGAGTCTAGTGGTCCGACCCCCCTTTCCCACCGCCACCGAGGCACCGAGGCTCGAGGCCCGGCAAGGCCAGACTCCTGGTGACTGGCTGACCAGGCTTAGGTCTGGCTCCCGAAACCTGTAAATCCCCTTCCCTCCTTCCTGTTTCTCTAAACTCTGGTAGGGAAGATAGGGAAATACGGATTAGTGAGGTGAAAACCTGCCTTTAGAGTGGGGGGATTCACCTACAAGAAGTTAATCTCGTTCATATGTTTGTCGTGCAGACTCTAAAGCGACTCCGCCGCTGTTTCCCCAACACCCGGGGTGTGGACCCTCGTCCCGCGAGGAGATAACCCAAGGAACGTGAGTAAGGCCGGGGTGTTTGGGTCTGGGTGTCACTCTGCCCTGTGTCTGAGTCACGAGGTGGGAGTGTAAACATGCAAGTGCCTGTTTATTACGTGATACCCACCTTCCGAGGGAGAAATGGTGTAGAGATTTGCAGATTAATAAGAAGAAACAGCTCTGAGAAAAGTCAGGAAATGTTAACGTTCCTAAGCAGAACAATACGAAATTATGTTACTCAGTGTACCATAGAGCTAAATATGAGTTGACTCCTGGACAACTTTAAGTTCAAGTGACTAAAACGTAGTAAGATCGAGTTATTTGAATAACCAGGAGGTAGAAATAAACCATTTCTTTAAGATAATTTTGGACTTGGAGGTAGTTAATAAAATGTTTATTTTACAAAGTATGGTTTTCATTTTTGTCCACTCATCAATGAGTCTGAACTTGTTTTACCAGTTGGTAGTTCCTCTTGAGTCATACGTGTTGACTGATAGAATCATCTGGAGTGGCGAGCTCATGACTGAGAGGGTGACTTCGCTAGGAATTCTAGCAGTTGCCAGAACTGAGTTAGTCACGCAGCCTCCTGGTTTAGTGTTTTCCCTAAGTGGTTCACTTGGTAACCTCCACAAAGCAAAATGTTTTCAGAAGGCAGGCTTGTGTTATCCTTGTAAACAAACAAGATGATTTTTTTGGTGGTCTGTTTATAAAGGAAACTTTAGAAATAATATCATTTCTGGTAGAAAATTGTAAAAGATAATTTGTAAGCAAGTGAAAGAATAAAATAAAATCCCAAGGATCCAGAATTTGGTAATCCTGCGCTATACTTGGCATTGTTCTCAATAAATGTGCTTTCAGTGAATGAAGTGCAGTTTTCCCTTTTGTTCAACTGAGGAAATATGAACACTTAATGACAACCTTAGGCACGAAATACAAAGCAAAAAGACAGTATTTATTTAATCTTCATGGGCAAGTGTCTTTGCCTAGGCAGTTCTTTGAATGAAACAAAGAAATTGGTACTGAAATTTTAAGAGCTTTTACTTACTAGATGTCTTTAGTAACCTGTGAGAAAACTATAGTTCCAATTATAAAGTCACAATCTTTTCTTGAAAAATCAGCTACAATTTAAAATAAGAAGTTAGTTTCTATTAGTCCTTTCCTCACGTGGCTATTTATCACAACACAATTGTGAAACCATCTACCAATTTGTTACCTATAAGTCAGAAACTTTGATAGTAGGTCCAAATGAACGCAGAAGCAAAATTTTGCATTGTCTTTACATTGGGTCTCAAAAATTGCAGAAATCTGTCCATTTAAAAATAACTACTTAAAACTTTTTATTCAAAAAAAAAACTTTTTATTCACAATAACATGTAAATCATACCATGCTATATGCCTTAAGTGTATAAAATGATGTATGCCAATTATTTCTCAATATAACTGGAAAAAGGTTTTGTTATAAAACATTTCATACATGAAAGTTGGAGATAAGTATATTTAACATTTAACAGCAAACATATAACACCCAGTTTTGTTAAATCTTAACATTTTGCTGATTTACTTCAAATTTCTTACAAAAACATAACAAAACTTACCATTTTAAAATGTGCAGTTAGTGTTCCTATATTTACATTGCTATGTAACAGATCTCTAGAACTTTTTCATCTTACAAAACTAAAACACTGTATACCTCCCTGCCAACCCCTGATAACCACTGTTCTACTATCTGTTTCTATGGTTTTGACTACTTTAGATACCTTGTGTAAAGGGGATTACACAGTAGTTGTCTTTTTGTGACTGACTTCTTACTTTTTTATTATTAAATTTGTTAGTGTTTTACATGTCTATAAAACTTTGGGGTTACATTTTTACTTTTTCATATATGCACATGCCTCACTCACTTTCCACCAAACCTCCTGTGCCAGCACCCCATTTTCTTCCTTCCCTTATCTCCTCGCTCCTGCCTATTCCCTCTTTAACCAGTAAGTTTTTCGCTTAAGTCTAAGATTTGTTTTTACTGGTTTTTGCCAGTGTATTTTTTTAAGATTTATTTATGCATGCAAGAGCTGGGGTGTAGGCAGAAGTGTGTGTACACTTCAGTGGTATTGAGTACATTCACATTATTATGTAACCAGCATCACCATCCATTCATCTCTTACCAAAGCCTTGGTAAAATCGTACATTGGAGTAGTTATCATTAGTTATCTTAAACACTTCTCTGAGTGGCTTAAATATTTTTTGAATATTTATTTTTATTCATGCATTCAAGAACTACGGTATAGGCCAGAGTTACAGAGGGTGAGAGGATTTACCATAGACACAGTGGGGAATCTACTAAAATATACTGCTGAGGGGAGCAGTGGGCGAGACAGGAGAGGTCTCCTGTGCCATATGTGGGTTAGCTCCCTGGCCAGGGATCAAACTCCTGCCGTATTGGCTGGTGATAGCTTGATAGCACTGAGACTTTAACCCCTGAGCCAACAGCAAGGCCCTGAGTGGTTTAAATTTTAAACATCACTGAATTGTCAGTATTGATTAAAACAGCTATGTGTTCTTATGATGAAATTGTCATTGGGGCAAAATTCAGTTACCTACCTGAAAGCCATACTTGTTTTTAAGGTCAGGTTATTTATTAGGTCTACAAAATCTTGTCATATGATGTCACTATAAAGTTCATCCTCGGGCCTCCCTGGTGGCACAAGGGGTCGAATCTCGGAGCCATGAAGCTATTGGCAGCCACTGTAGCGCAAGTTCGATTCCCGGCCCGGGAGCTTCCTATATGGCATAGTAGACCTCTACTGACTTGCCTGCTGCTCCCCTCAGCAGTGTGGTTCAGTCCTCCTGTTCTGCTCCCCACTGGAGTATCTGGTAAGTCCTCTTCCCCCGCCCCCACACACCTCTTGCCTATACCCCAGCTCTTAATATGCATAAATAAATCTTAAAAATTAAAAAATAAATAAAGTTCATCCTCTAAGTACTAACACTTTGTCTTCCCTTTCAGCCTATTGGCCTGGTAAGAAGTGTAAGAACTTGATATCCCCATCTAGACTTTTTTTTTAACCCCAAGAATTTCTAACGAACGACCCATCTGGCTTTCACATATACAGGGGTATGCGGTTACAAAGATGACAAGAAATGGGTTTCAATGAGAGCAGTTTGAATGCTCTCAAGTGTTTAGCAGAAATTTTGTCTGTAAATTAGCTCATACTTGTAGAAATACATCCAGTTTACTTTTCCTGTCACATTGTATTGGGGTAGGCTGAGGTTCCACATCACAAGGAAACATAGCTAATACCACTTTCTATCAGGTTGTGATACAGCAAGCCTCAGTTTCTGGGTCCACTGACTAGCTTTGAGAATTCCCTAGAAAGGTATTATTGGGAAAAAGAAAATACCAGTCTTTCTAAGGCCAGCTCTATAAAGATCAAGGGAAACAAAGCATAAAGCTTAGGTACAGAGAAAGGGATGAAGTGACATTTGCCGAGTACCTACCAAGAAGGAACAGTAGTGGGAGACTCCCGTTTGAGGGATCCCAGTGACATGCTACTCAAAAAGATAGTCAGGGGGACCTCCCTGGTGGCGCAGTGGCTAAGTGCTGCGATGTGGAGCTGTCGGCAGCGGTGACGCAAGTTCGACGCCCGGCCGGGGAGAATCCCACATGATGCGGCAGACCTCTCCTGCCTTGCCCGCTGCTCTCCTCAGGAGTGTATTTCTGATCTGCCTGTTCTGCTCCCCACTCTGTCTCTGGTGAAGCCTCTCTCCACTCCACACCTCTGGCCTGTATCCCAGCTGTATGAATAAATAAATAAATCTTTAAAAAAAAAAAAAAGATAGGGGGCCTCCCTGGTGGCACAGGGGATTAAATCTCAACCCTGTGAAGCTGTCCGCAGCCATTGCAGCATGAGTTTGGTCCCTGGCCAGGGAGCTTCCCAGATGGCCCAGCAGACCTCTCCTGACTTGCCTGCTGCTCGCCTCCGCAGTGTATTTCAGTCAGTCTGCCTGTTCTGCTCCCCACTCTGTCTCTGGTGAGTCCTCTTACCACCACCCCCTCCCACCTCTGGCCTACACCCTAGCTCTTGTATGCATGAAAAAATAAATCTTAAAAAAAAAAGTCAGGAGAGCCAGGGCCATCTGTAGCCGCTCAGAAACATACAAGCTTCTGTTTCTCTACACACAGGACTGGGCAGCCTGAGGGCCACATGACAGAGCAACCTGTGGAAAGAAGCAACTCTGGGCAGAAGCTAGGAAAACTAGAATTTTAGATGACACTAAATTAGCTCTGAAGTTTTTTGTTGTTTTCTGTATCCCCTGCTTTAGTTAAATGATTTTCTCTGAATTAAATTGCCTGAAGAAGGCTGAAACACAAACTTATTCCCAGTTGAAGACGGCAAAACTTAAATCTTCCTTCTCTGGTGTGTCAAGCACCCTGCTTTGACATGAGCAGGCAGGCGCCTGACCTGAAAAACAGTTTTTTATGAGATTGAAAAATGCATTGTTATATGGTAGGCATTTTGCTTACATACAACAACTCAAAGAATAATGGATATATTTTTATTATCTGCAATGTAGACCAAGGTTTGCTAATATATTTTATCCATAAGGTTTGACAATAACAAACTAAGCAATGTTTGAATATATGCTTACACTAAAAAACTGTAACTGTACCAAGTAATATGTAAAGATAATAGAAATTGAAAGAAACTATAGTGAAATTTACAACCTGGGGTGAGTCTAGTATTTCTAAATCATCCCAGGGAAAATTTATCTCTTTTTTTTTTTTTAAGATTTATTTATTTATACATACAAGCTGGGGTACAGACCAGAGGTGTGGGGTGGCGAGAGGCTTCACCAGAGACAGAGTGGGGAGCAGAACAGGCAGATCAGAAATACACTGCTGAGGGGAGCAGCGGGCGAGGCAGGAGAGGTCTGCCGCACCATGTGGGTTTCTCCCGGGCTGGGCGTCAAACTCGCATCGCTGCTGCCGACAGCTCCACAGCGTAGCGCTTAAACGCTGCGCCACCAGGGAGGCCCCTTATCTCTCTTTTTAAAATTGAATTCATATTGGTTTACAATACTGTATAGGTTTCCTGAAAGGTACAAAAAGCTTAGTAGTAAAGTACAAATTGGACTGGGTTGAATTCCTGACTCCACCATTAACTCATTGTGAACTGTGTGTGAATTACTTCTCTGGGCCTCAGTGGTAGAGACAGTAACAATACCTCACTCACAGAGTGAGGAATAAATGATCCTGCTTCATGAAGTTGAGTTTATATAGATAAGATACTTAGAGTAGTGCCTGGTGTATAGGAAGCACTCAACAAATGTTAGCTATATAAAAAAAGAGTTCTGTGGCAGCACAGAGGAGGAAGGTAAAAAGTGAGAAGGCATAGCATGTTGAGGAAATAGCCATAATTATGCATGTCTGGGATTTAGTGTGGCTACATGTGGGCCTGGGGTTTAAATAATTGGTAAAATATGTGGCTAAAAAAAAAAAAGGCAGAGATCAGCTCTCTCGCACCCTCACTGTCTCTGGCCACATAGGCCATGTGAGCCTTTTCCTGCTTCTGGACTTTTGCTCTTGGTATTTCCTTTGCCTAAACTTTTCTCAGTGGCCATTTCTGTCTCATTTATGTAAATGTCAGGAAGACCTTCTCTGACACTCATCCCTTCTTCTGGGACTCAATTACAGTGTCCTGGTTATTTTTTTCATTACCATTTCACGTTTATGTAATCCCTAATTTTATCATTTCTTTTGTTGGTTATCATTTGTCTCCCTGACTAGACTGTAAACTCGAAGAAGGTACAGGACACATTTATCTGGTTTAACCATAGTTCCACACTTAGCAAGTACAGATTATAATAATAATATTTGTTGCAAGAATAAATGACTAATGAAGGGCCTGCCTTGCTATGCAAAGGACTTTAGATTCTTCCTGTATGTGTTCCACATAGGAATGACATGATCAGATTTCTATTTTAGAATGATAATCTGATGACATCATAGCATGTGAATGAGATAGGAGGTGAACACTCCAGAGATAATTGGTCGTTATCCAAGCAAGATATGATGAGCCTCTGTAAGTAGACCAACTCAACAAGTCCCAGCATCCCTAGTGAAATCACGAGGAAAGAACCAAGAAAATCAAGTAAACAACACAACTTTATTTACTTGTGTTAGAGAGATCCAAGATGCTGACTTAAATGTATATAGCAAAATAAAAGAAATATAAGTATATAGGGAACTTAAAACAGAAGAAGAAAATGAAGTTAGGAATGAGACTAATACAAAATCACAGATCCTTCTGTGTCTCCAGAACACAGCAGTATTCTAAAACTGGGTGTCCTTCCTGCAGTAATTCATTATCCAGTTGAATAGAAAATATGTCAATAAGTCCAATATCATATAAGAAAACTATAGTAAAAGAGTTTATAAGAAACAAAGCATAAAAGTCCTGCTCAGCCCTACCTGTAGGTAGGGATAGGCAAAGTTTTCCCAAGCAGAACCTTGAGTTGGATTCATCAGGATACCACTGTCTGGTTCAAATCCCCTACCTCAGAGGCACATCTTGAGTGCAGGCTGTTATCTATACAAGTAGCTACAGCTTCAGTGTGTCTCTGTTTATTTGGAGGCCTCCCTCACCTTGCTCATTGTTGCATTCCCTAGCCATTTAGAAGATAGTTTTTCTGATGCCTCTTGTGTGTTCAGGCCACCTAGCCCTGAAGTCAAGCATGATGCAATAGGGGGGGCATGTTCTATTTCTGGAGAATCCAAGAACTCAAATTACATCATTCACTATCTCTCACTCCTCTGCTTCCTGTTACACCTGGAAAAAAAAAGCCAGATCTCTACCATGGCCTACAGGCCAAGCCTGGACAACATGTACCTCCCTTTTCATCTCCCTCCACATTCCCTTCACCCACCTAATCCTGCTATGGTAACCATCTCCCAGACATTCCAAGTTCTTCCTGGTCTCAGGACTTGTTTTGTTCCTTCTGCTTGGACTGTTCTTCCTATTTTGTCATCATTCAGGTATCAACTCAGTGGTGTCTTCCTCAAAGAAGCTTTGTCATACTACACTACAATATTTTTCCCTGCTTTCAGAGCACTTATCAGTACCTGAACTTATTTACCCCTTCACATTGAAAGCCCCAGGATGCCAGAGACTGTCTTAATTACGAATGCCTAGAACAACACGTGGCACAATGTAGGTGCTCAGTAAGCATGTGCTGACTGTAACATACTCCCTTTTCCACCTGCCAACAGTCTAGCAATGTCCAGGCTCCAGTAGAGGGCACTGTGGATGGGCGAATATTAGGTTCTACAACTACCTAGAGGAGGCCTCCATTGCACAGTCTCTCTCAGACATTAGAGGACATTAGTGACCCTTTTGGTGCAGAAAATCAGACCCTTAGTTCAAGGAGACATATCTGGCCCTTGCTTTTAGCAGCCACAGCCCTTTTCTGGCTCATTGGGAGGCCCTGCCCTTTCTACCCTCAAGTACATCCCAGAACAAAAAGAAAAGTGAACAAGTAAGATTAACATTTGCTGGGGGTGGGGGGTTGATGGTAGGTAGAAAAGCTTAAAGCATTCTGTCCACAGTACTGATGTTTGAACAAATGAGCATGTGGTAGAGAAGGAGGAGTTTGAGGGAAGGCTCTAAGAATGTATACAGGTTGAGTCACCAAGGGGAAGAGCCCCAGAATGACTCCATGGAATCCCTAGACATTAAGAAACATGAAATTATTTCTAGAATAAAAAGAAACTGATATGTTTTGAGGTTTGTTATTTTTTTTGTGATAAACTCAAATGTTCATTATTAGGTATCTGTTGAAATGAGGCTAAAAACAGAAACAGTTTTGCTTAGTAAACTTATATCCCTCTGTCCCTAAAGCTGGAATAAGGTTGAGAAAAAAAGTTTGAGAAAAAAAATCTAATTTTTCTAAATTGAGGAACATACTATGTTTAAGGATTAAAGTACTGAATATTGTTAAGATGGCAGTTCTCCCCAAATTGATCTATAGCGTCAGTGTAATCAACTATTAAAATTCCAGCAGGCTTTTAAAAATTAGGAGTTGACAAGCTGATCCTAAAATTTTTTTGAAAATAGAAAGGATCTAGAATAGCCAAAGCTGATTCTTGAAAAAAATAAGATTGGAATACTTAATTTCAAATTTACTGTTAAATCGATAATCAAGACTGTGTGGTGCCAGCTTGAGGATGGGCATGTAGATCAAGGTGACAATCTAGAGTCCAGAAATAGATCTCCCCATTTATTAAAAACTGATTTTCACCAAAGGCACTGAGGAAATGCAATGGGAAGGACAGTCAAATGAATGATGCTGGAGCAATTAGATATCCATATGAAGTAAATAAAAATTAACAGACCTTCACCTCACACCTTATGCAAGAGTCAACGTAAAATGGACCATAGATCTAAGTGTGATGAAAAACTATAAATCTTCAAAAAAAACTTTGTTATGACTCCAGCCTTGGTAAAGACATCTTAATTATGAAGTGCAAATTAGTCCTTTAAGGAAAATATTGATAAACTAGAATTAATTAAAACAACCTCCCTTAACCATAATTTAGAAATATGATGGATGCTATATTTGCAAATAGCACTGTAAAATCACCAGATCCTTAAATACTGTTCTTGGAAAATCAGAAGGGGTTGTAGTCAGTTTGGAGGTATTTTTTATTATAATGTATAAGCACACCCAAATATTTCAAAAACTTTAGACAGCTGTGACTGCAAGTACCAACTCAGAAAATCTTGCCTGGGTTTTTTCAGCAGTCTCTTGATCATTTGTCTTGTCTCACTTCCATTCATTCAGCAAATTTTTTAAGTGTCTCTTCTGTTCCAGGCACAGGAAGTAACAGTAGTCGAGGCACTGAGGACATAACAGTAAATGCGACAAGAGTTCCTGGTTTTTGGAGTTTACCTCCTAATAGAAAGACAAACCAAAAACAAAACAAAACACACACACACACAACCTTTAATAAGTTAGGTAGTGATGAATGCTATGGAGGGAAAAAAAAGCAAGCGTTATAGAGAGATGCTGTAGCTATTTTAGGTAGCCTCTCTGAAAAAGTAATTTGCGCGAAGACCTGCTTAACGGGAGTCAGTCATGCAAATATAGGTTAGGGTTTTGGGATCAATTCCAGCAAAAACACAGCAGGAGGAATGATCTGTGAGTTCAGGGGCTGTGAAGGAGCCTGTGACTGGAGCCCAGGGGAGACGGATGAGTGGGAGATGAACTGAGAGGGTGGAGGAAAGGGCAGATCACATGTAGCTTGGAGGTAATGGTATATAGATACATAGTTTTAATGTTCCTCGAATTCTTTAAAAAATATTTATTCATTTATACATACAAGAGCTAGGGTGTAGGGCAGAGGTGCCGGGGAGGGGTTAGGGGGCTCACCAGAGACTGAGTGGGGAGCAGAACAGCAGATCTACTGAAATACGCTGTTGAGGGGAGCAGTGGCTGAGACAGGAGAGGTCTGCTGTGCCATGTGGGTCAGCTCCATGGCCAGGGATTGAACTTGTGCTGCAGTGGCTGCCGATTGCTTCATAGTGCTGAGACTTAACTCCCTGTACCATCAGGGAGGCCCTTTCTTCTAATTTTTACGGGAAACTCTCTTGTCTGTCTTGTTCCCTGTTGCATCTCCTGGGCCAGGTACAGTACCTAGCACATAGATAGCAGTTTATTTTCAAATTAACCTGTAGGTTTAATGCATCTCCAACCAAAATTGTAACAGAATTGTATTAGGAACTTGAAAAACAAATCTAAAATTTATATGGGTGTGCAAAGGGCCCAGAACAATCAAGATACTCCTGAAGAATTAAGATGTCACGTCTTTGTTACATTATAATTTTGTAATAATTAAACAGTATGGTTGACTCAGGATTAATGAAACAGACTAGGCAGCTTGGAGGAAAATAAAGCTTTGTATATATAAAAGCCTAATACACGAAGAATGAAAGAGAGAGACTATGGTGCTGGGACAATTGGAAAAGTGAAAATAGGTGCCCTTACTGTACTGCACCCTAAACCAAGTTTTAGATTCAGGCCTTAAATGTGAAAGGCAAAACTTCTTTTTTTTTTTTAAGATTTATTTTTTTATTTATACATACAAGCTGGGGCACAGGCCAGAGGCATGGGGCGGCGAGAGGGCTCACCAGAGACAGAGTGGGGAGCAGAACAGGCAGATCAGAAATACACTGCTGAGGGGAGCAGCAGGCGAGGCAGGAGAGGTCTGTCGCACCATGTGGGATTCTCCCCGGCTGGGCATCAAACTCGCGTTGCCGCTGCCGATGGCTCCACAGCACAGCACTTAACCGCTGCGCCACCAGGGAGGCCCTGAAAGGCAAAACTTTTCTAGAAGGAAGTAAAGACAAATATTTTTAGGACCAAGGTAAGGAGGTTTAGTAAATCTTTCATAAATTCAAGTATATTAAAATTAGAGACTTTGTTCAACATACCCAGTAAAAATAACAAAAGGCCATAAACTTGCAACACATTCACAAGGATCAGTATTAGTAGGACCTGTTTAGGAAGTCTGGATATTTTTCTAACTCAGAAGCACCATATAGCTTGCCAAGTCCTGTGCCCACTAGCTTCTGTCTGTCCACAAAGGTTATTCTAATCAAAGCACAGTTTACTGGTGTCTCCCTGAGAATGCTCAGAAAACACAATTTACCATGGGCATGTTGGTAGGAAAGATGTAGTATTGAGATAAATAATACCAACAGGGTAAGAAATCAGGCCTTTCAGATAAGCTGAAAAGTTTGTGATGAGAGAGAACAACATGACTAGGCCTCTTAACCACAGTCAAATGCTTCAGGCTCTACCCCTGCAGGCAGCTGGGAGTACAAAATGCTGCCCCCTTAGCTGCCTTTAACTCACTGTTGCTTTTCCTACTGGGTCTGTAAGATACAGGGGCTCCTGCCCTCTGGTGGCCAATGTGGATTCTGTTCACTGCCAGGAGTTACACAAGACAATTCTGTCTGTGGGGAGCAGTACCCAGTGCTTTTAATCTTAAGCGTAGAAATAGTCATATCTGAAAAGTACCTTTGCACAGGCACTATTATTTACTCTGTTATGATTCTGTATTTCTATCTAATCCTAAATCACAGAAACTTTAGAGAAAAACAAATTGAATACATTATACTATTTCAGATATTCTTAAAGTCCTGTAGAGATTTGCCAAAGTTTTTTGTGTGTTTGTATTCCCTTTAGAATTGAGTGCTGTATCTGTTCTTTGAGTATGTACACTGAGTCACCAGAGACCTCCTCATGTTCGTTTTAAGGATCCAAGAAATTCCAAAACGCCCACTTAAAATAAGTTTTAAATTATGGTAAAATTTACCATTTTAGCCATTTTAAGTGTATAGCCAGTGACATGAAGTCCCTTCACATTATTGTGCAACTGTTTCCACCATCCATCTCCAGAACTTTTTTCATCATCCCCCAACTGAAACTTGGCACTCCTTAAACAATGATTCCTAATTTCCCTTCCCACCCCTGGCAACCAGCTTTCCGTTCTCTGTTTCTATGAATTTTACTGCTCTAGAGACAAAAATGCCCAATTTTGATTTCAGGGTGGGATTTCGTATTGTGAACCTGCTACCAAATCATGGATCTATAATGTGCAAATTATGATAAGTTTTTCACTTTATACTTTGACTTATGCCTTAAAAGCTAGGAGGAATTCTTTTGTGGCAAAAATATACATAAAATTTACCACTTTAATCCTTTTTAAGGATGGTGCAACCACGACAATCGATTTCTGGAACTTTTTCATCATCCCAGGCAGGAACCATACTCATTAAACTATGTCCCTATCTGTCTCCTCCTCTCCCAACCCCATAGCCTCTATCCTGCTTCCTGTCTTTATGAATTTCAATTCCTGAAGAGTCACACTGGTAGAGAAAAGTGTTCATGTTAGTTTGATTATAGGAGTGGATAGGTTTCCCACTGACTACATGTGATACTTTATTATTTTTTTAAAGATTGATTTATTTATGCATACAAGAACTGGGGTGTAGGCCAGAGGTGTGGGGTGGTGAAAGGATTCACCAGAGACAGAGTGGGGAGCAGAATAGGCAGATCTACTGAAGTACACTGCTGAGGGTAGCAGTGGGCAGGCAGGAGTTGTCTGCTGTGCCACGTGTGAAGCTCCCTGGCCTGGGATCAAATTTGTGCTGCAGTGGCTGCAAATAATGTCATAGTGTTGAGACTTAACTGTTGCATAACCAGGGAGGCCCCAAAGTTGGTCATTAGATTTGAGATAAGATCACAGCATTGGGTAAACGAAGAGTGCGGTGCTTTTTGTGAACAACTAATCTTGCAATCAACATAGTTATATTTTCATGCATAATTCATTCAACAAGCATTTTGAACTCTTGGAGCTAATATTATGGTTATGATAAGAATGAGCTGAGAAATACATAGTATAGCTGCTCAGTAAAAAGTCTTCAAATAGTCTTTGCCTTCGGCATAGAAGACCCTGTTGCTGCTATGCACTGACAGCCCGCCCAGTGTTAACTGGTAAGAACAAGGTGTACTCAAAATCTCGCTTGTGCCAAGGTGTCCCTAATGCCAAGATTTGTATCTTTGATCAGGGGCAGAAGAAGGCAAAAGCGATGAGTTCCTCTGCTGTGGCTATGCGGTACCAGATCAATATGAGCAACTCTTCTCCAAAGCCCAGGCGGCTGCACATATTTGTGCTAACAAATATATGGTGAAAAGCTATGGCAAAAACTGCTTTCATATTGGAGTGTGGCAGACCCCTTCCACATCATCCACATCAACAGGATGCTGTCCTGTGCTGAACTGACAGGCTTCAGACAGGGATGCGGTGCACAATGGCCACGGTCCATATTGGCCAAGTGGTTCTGTCCATCTGCACCAAGCTGCAAACAAGGAGCACGTAATGAGGTGCTACAGGCCCAAGGGCAAGTTTCCTTGTGGCTGGAAAACCCACATCTCCAAGAAATGGGGCTTTACCAAGTTTAATGTAGGTGAGTTTGAAGACATGGTGGCTGAAAAATGGTTCATCCTAGATAGTTGTGGGGTACAATATAATACATCCTGAATCACAGCCCCTTGGATGAGTGGTGAGCCTGGCACTCCAGAGAGCAAAAGAGCAACCTCTTCCTTAGTCATGCAAATGAAAATCCACATTCTTATCTTAAACACACACACACACACACACACACACACACACACACACGCATGCGCGCACGCGCGCCCACATACACAGGAGAGAAGGAGGAAAGAAGGGAGGGAAGGAGTTCTTCAAATAGAAAATACTGTTAAGAGGAGATGAACATAAGAGTCAAATGGGAAAATGGGGAAGCAAAATTGCAACTTTTTTTTTTTACTTTGATAGAAATTTTATTTGGTCTTGAAGATTTATGACTTTTAAATTCAAGAAGATATATTTCTATAGTTTTTGTGATACTGTCTCAAAATGTTTTGCTGTATCTGTCTACAGTGAAGATCATTGCACATTACTACAATCATGACTTTCTGAAATGGAAATGTGTACTTTTTTTTTTTTGAGATGATATTGGTTTACAATACTGTGATTCAGAGGCACAAGATCACACCTCTTAAGATGGGTGTCATCACACCACACCCACCACCAAGGCACCCACAGTCCTCCATCATAGTTCACTGTGCCCCCCTCCTCACTTTGCTCTGTCCTCTTTCACCTCCCCTTCCCCCAAAATAGCTACTTCTAAAATTTTCATCTAGGTGAAGGGGTGAGGGTGTGAGTAGGTAAAATGTTTTGGGAAACCTATTTATTGATAAATTTTGAAATATTACTAGAGGAATACAGGTTTTATTGTAATTGTTAGCTATGGGAAGGGAAACGCCAGCATTATGGATACAAACAGGACTTCCAAATGAGGAAAGGAATGAAGAAAATCTTTTCCAAGTCAGTAAAAAGAAAAAGAACATGACATAAAATTAGTAGAGAGACTGAACCATAAAGATTCCAATTTAATAAAAATTGCAGAAGAGCTCAACTCTACAAAAACTACAATAAAAGACTGAGTTTTAAAAAATCCACCTATTGTTTAAATGTTTAAAGAGTTGAAAATAAAGGGATGGGTAACCACAGATCATATAAATAGCAAAAAGAAAATGGGAATGGGATGTTATCAAATAAAGTTGAAATCAAAGCTTGATACATCAAAAACTGCAAAAAAAGGCCATTGCTTAATAAAAGCACAATATTCTTGTATATATTGTGTATAAATAATACACATTCTCCATACTTGTAACTAAAATTCATAATTATACATAATTTTTATGGACAGCCTAAGAGTTACACATGTTTATATATTAAACATTCAAATATATGAATAATACTCATTTCAGAATTTGGGCAAAACCAAAGCAAATCATAGAAGAATTGAGTAATAACGTTTATAAGGTTGACTTAACACAAGGAGAACTTGCTAATCTACAGAGAACATATATCCTTTATGTCCAGGGAAATCAGTTACATGCCTAGTCATAAAGAAAATGATCAAAAATTCCAAAAAGAAATTGTATAATTCAGAAACTTTATGGTCCAATAAAATTACAAAAAGATTTTTTAAATTTTTACTTGGAAATTAAGAAACCAACACTCAGACCTAAGAGGAAATAAACATTAAAACAAGTGACTTTAGCAAGTGACTTTACACAAAACTCAATTTTCCACAAATTAGCAGCAAACAATTGGAAAATGAACATTTTTAGATACCTTTCGTAATAGCAAAATATCAAATATTTAGTAATAGATTTAACAGAAGATGATTACAAAACATTGCTCAGGAAATTAAGACCATAAATTGAGTGCAGAATAGGATTGGAAAACTCAGTACTATTAAGAAGTCAGTTCTCTCTATGTTGATCAATAGAGTCATTGCAAATCTAACCCCAAATATTAAAAGCAAACTTTGATTTTTGGTACCCCCCAAAAAACCCCAAACCACCTCAACACTGGTGAAGTTTCCATCTTGTAGGTCTCTCACTTTTGGAGCTCTAAGTTACCATGTGTAAAAAAAAATCTTAATTCTCTGAGGCCACCATGTTGTGAGGAAGACCAAGTCTAGAGAGGCTCTGGGTAACTGCTTCAGTATACAACCCAATTAATCTCCCAGACATCAGCCAGCATCAACTGCCAGCTATGTGAATGAAGCCTGTGTTGATATCCAAAGGATTGAGCCTTCAGATGACTGGTTTCAGTGGACTTCTCAGTAAAGTTGCATGAGAAGCTAAGGAGGAACTGTCCAGCCAAATCCTCCTGAATTTATGTCCCACAAGATCTTGAGCAAAATGTTACTTAAAAAAAAATAGCAGCCTTGGGGCCTCCCTGGTGGCGCAGCAGTTAAGCGCTGTGCTGTGGAGCTGTAGGCAGCGGCGACGAGAGTTCGGCCCCCAGCTGGGGAGATTCCCACATGGCGTGGCAGACCTCTCCTGCCTTGCCCGCTGCTCCCCTCAGCAGTGTATTTCTGATCTGCGTGTTCTGCTCCCCATTCTGTCTCTGGTGAAACTTCTCACCTCCCCATGCCTCTGGCCTGTACCCCAGCTTAAATAAATAAACCTTAAAAAAAAAGCAGCCTTATTATAATAGCCCTAAACTAGAAACACTCTAAATGCTCTTCAATAACAGAACAAATAAAATGTGATATATTACTATAATGGAATGCTACACAGCAATGAAAACAAACGAAGCATGGATACATGCAATAATGTGGATGAATCTTAAACATAACATTGACGTCATACAGAATACATATGCATTTATATGAAGTTCAAAATCACAGTAATGAAGCAAGAGTAATGGTTAGTCTTGGAGTGGGTTGATTGAGAAGAGGGACAAAGAACCCTTCTAAGATGCAGGAAAAGTTCTATATTTTGGTCTGGGTGGTGGTTATGAATATGTGCATGTAAACCTTACATAGATGTAAGATTTAGCTCAATTTAAAAATGAATAACATGAATTAAGATTTTAAAGACACTGGGCCTCCCTGGTGGCGCAACGGGTTAAGCGCAGCACTGTGGAGCTGTTGGCAGCTGCAGCGTGAGTTTGATGCCCTCCGGGGAGATTCCCACATGGCACAGCAGACCTCTCCTGCCTCTCCTGCTACTTCCCTCAGCAGTGTATTTTGGTCGGTCTGCCTGTTCTGCTCCCCACTCTGTCTCTGGTGAACTCTCTCACTGCCCCACACCTCTGGCCTGCACCTCCAGCTTGTATGCAAAAATAAATAAATCTCAAAAAAAGATTTTAAAGACACTGTACCATCAAATTGGCTTGAAGTAGCAAATGCAATTGAATAAAATTATTACACATTCAAAGCCCAAGAAGATTTAATTTAAAAGGTCTGCATTTGGAACAATCTGACTCTAGCAATGAAGTTGTCTTGATTTAGTCAAGGGGTAATTATCAATAGAATAATATGGAAAACATTAATTACTACTGAGAGGAGTAGCAGTAAATGACTGAAAATTAGAACTACAGCATACAAGCAAGTTCTTAGTACACTCTTGTCTTCTCTTTTCAACAAGGCAGATGCTGCTGTGTCCTTCACCAAGGACTTCTTTGTAGGTGGAATGGCCATGGTCATCTCTAAAACTGTAGCACCCATTGATGGGGTCAAGCTGTTGTAGGTTTGTCATGCTACCAGGCAAATCACTGCAGTTTTCAATACAAGGGCATTATAGACTGAGCGGTTACTGTCCACAAGGAGCAAGGAATTCTCTCCTTTTGGCATGGTAACATGGCCAGTGTCATCTGATACTTCCAGGCTCTCAGCCTTCCCTTCAAAGATAAATACAAGCAGCTCTTCCTGGGTGGTGTAAAGAAGAGGACCTACTTTGGGCAGTACTTTGCAGACAATCTAGCATCAGGTGGTGCCTCTGGGACCATGTCCTTGTGTTTTGTGTACTCTCTTGATTTTGCCTGGACCCATCTAGCAGCTCATATGGGTAAAGCTGGAACTGAAAAGAAATTCAAAGGCCTCAGTGACTCCCTGGCTAAAAATCTCCAAATTTGATGTGATTAAAACCCTGTACCAAGACTTTAATGTGTCTCTGCAGATATTATGAGCTACCAAACTACCCACTTCAGTAACTGACACTGCAAAGGGAATGCTTCCAGGTCCCAAGAATACTCACATCCTTATCAACTGAATTATGGCGTAGTCCCTCATGGCTGTGGCTGGGTTGACTTCCTACCTGTTTGATGCTGTGTGTCACCACATGATGATATCAGGGCACACAGGAACTGATATTATGTACATGGACATGATTGACTGCTGGAGCAAGATTACTTGTGATGAAGTAAACAGTACTTTTTTCAAGGATGTATGGTTTACTGTGATCAGAGGTGTGCTTGTTATGATGAAATCATGAAGTTCACATAAGTCATTTCCTAGTTTCCTCACCTGTGAATAGGAATGTATTATAGAACATATTTTGAGTTACTATTGGCTATTTATCACTAATAACTATTTACTGGTTGAAAATGTGAAGCAATAATATTCATTTGACCATTTTTCTCTTAAAGTCATTTCTGTAGTAATGATGATGATAATAATACTCAATTCTATATTTCAGTCACTCCTGATAAAGAGCAAATTAGAAGAATAAAATATAAAAAGAATGAAAGTTAAATGAATGAAATTAGGAATATTAAGCTGGAGGAATTAAAGGATTTTCATTGGAGTATGGTTGATAGCATAGACTATCAAGTAGCCTTTCCTATAGAAATTAACAGATGATTCTATATTTTATGTGGACTTGTACAGAAATTAGAAGTGTTAAGACTTGAAGAACAACAAATCTGGAGCACTTATTTCAAGACTAAAAAATTTAAGGAAGGTAAGTAGATCAGTGGAACAGAATAGAGCATTGAGATAGACAACTGATTATGGGAAAACCTGATCTTTGCCTCACACCATATGCAAAAATGAATTCAAGATGAATCTTAGCCCTAAGTATGAAAGTTAAAACCACAAAGCTTCTAGAAGAAAAGACAGGAGAAAATCTTCCTGATCTTTTGATAAGGTAAATATTTTTTAAAATACATAAAATACCAACCATAAAATAAAAAATTCACAGTTGAACATCAAAATAAAAAATTTCACTCACCAAAAGATATTAAAGTGAAAAGGAAGGTCATGACTGGGAAAGTTTATTCTAAATATGTATGTTGTCAAAAAAATGTACACATCCAACAACCCAGTTTATAAAATGGACTAACTCTCAGAGAGTGCCCAGCAACAGAAGTTGTTCAGTATTACTGCAGGTCAAGGACATGTAAAATAATACCAAAAGGAGATATCAATGCACTGCCACCAGAAGGGCTAAATTTAAAAAGACTGACAAGCCCAAGTGTTTCAATGGTGTGGAACAACTGATCTCCATTTCTGATGGAGTATACAATGGTATAGCTACTATGGAAAATTGTTTAGCAGTTTTCATAAAAAACATACTACTAATCTATGACCCAGTAATTCCATTCCTATGTTTATACTGAAATGAGTCCACAACAAGACCTGTATCCAAATGTAAATAGCTTATTCATAATTTCCCCCAAGTTGGGGAAAAAAAACATATCCATCAACAGAAGAATAAAGTGATGCATGCTTAAATATTACGCAGCAATAAAAAGTTGATACACAACAATGGCTAATTCTTGAAAACATGCTGAGTGACAGATGTCAGACATAAAAGAGTACATGCTGTTTTAAAGTGGCATTCAAAAACAGGTATTCTGACTTTGAAGTCAGAATAGTGATCCCCTTTCTTTTGCCTGAGATAAACTGTTCTACATTTGAATTGGTGGTGGCTATATAAGCTGTATATTTAGGATATGAGCATTTTGCTCTTTGTAAACTATACCCTCAATAAAAAAAAAAGGCAACAACTGCAACCACAGATTATCTAGAAAATTTTAGAAGTGAACATATTAAATTCTAGCTAACTATATGATATATAGTTAAAGCTATACTCAGGAAAATTTATAGTCAATAGTTTTATTATTACAAAAGACTGAAAATAAATGAAATCTATTTAATTCAACAAGCTAATGATAAGATAAATGAGAAAATAATAAAGAACGTTGAAATTGAAGCAGAGGAAAACAAGTAAAAGAATTTCCTTGACGTGAATAAAATAGAACAGCTAATATGTTTAGAAAATATCTGGGCTACATCAACAGTACATGTGATTTTTATCTTTAAATCTTTTTTTTTTAAGATTTATTTATTTATGAATACAAGAACTGGGGTGTAGGGCAGAGGTGTGGGGTGGTGAGAGGATTCACCAGAGTCAGAGCAGGGAGCAGAACAAGCAGATCTACTGAGATACACGGCTGAGGAGAGCAGTGGGCAAGGCAGGAGAGGTCTGCTGTGCCATGTGGGGATCTCCCTGGCCAGGGATCGAACTCATGCTGCAGTATGCATAAATATTTTTAAAAAATTTTAAAAACGCTGTTGACCATCTGTAGGGTAAATGAGAGAATTGTCAGGTTTTCCCGCCCTCCTCTCAATGATGGACCTCTGCAGGCCTATGTGCATGCCTGATGGTGGGCACCTGGAGTGGGGTGAGGGCCTGCATGAGTGGGCACACCTGATCCAGAGACTGGACTTATAAGCAGTAGCAGAAGCATAAGCAGGAGAGAACAGAGCGTGGAGCAGAGGACTGTTTGGGGTGCAGCAGAGAGACCATGAGACACTGCCAGAGAGTCCAAGAGAGTGAAGATTTGATGAGGGCTGGGAGGCCTGTCAGCCTCCCGGCCCTCTGGCCCCATTGCATGCCCTGTACCTGGTTGCCTCTCTACCCGAAACCAATAAAAAGCGTAAAAAACCACCGAAGCCTCCAGAACTCCCTCCCTTTAGACCCGTCTGTGCAGCTCCATGGAGAACCTGTGCTCCTGGTGTCTTTCTGCCTTTACACCATCAGTATCAAGACATTCTTTTTAAATCTTTTACATATTTTTAGTATATATATGATATAAAACTACATATGTATATACTATATATGTACATCTGAACTTGGAAAGACAAGACTGATTTCGGCTGTCCAGCAGGTAAGCAGGTGCCAGTCATAACACATTTCATGCTCACAAAGCCTTTTGCAAGGTAAGTTCTGTCTTCATCTTGGAGATAATGTTACTTCAGGCTGCCTGCTCAGATGTAGCTGTGAATTCAAAGCTGGCCCAGTTCTGGAAAGTAGGAAGAAGCCTTCTGGATTCAGAGAGGAGAGAGGCCCGTCAGGTGCAAGTGGTACCGGGAGCGGAGGCCCACGGCGGGGTCCCGTTAGGCCCACAGGCTGGAGCCAGCAGGTGCAGGCCCTGAAGCTGGCGGGCGAGCTGGGTCTCGCTGGTGTGCTGCGGGGCGGCCGCCAGGTGCGGCGGGCGAGTGCGGGAGTCTGGGCGCGCGGGCGCAGCGCCCCCTGGGCGGCAGGTTGGCAGGCGGGCGGGGACGCGCGCGGGGCGGCGGGGACGCGCGGGCGGTGAGGCCTGCGCGCCAGGCTGCGGGAGCCATGCGACGGGCAAGGAGCAGCGCGGCCGCCAAGCCACGCGGGCAGAAACGGCCAGGGGCCCCCGCGGCCACCCCCTCGACCCCCGCCGCCAGCCGCGCAAGGCGCCCCACAAGCCAGGCCGGGGGCGGGAGCCGTGCGGCAGCGGCGAGGCAACCGTCGGCTAAGCGGCGGCCGAGAGAGTCATCGCCGCGGGCCCAGGAAGCTGGCCCGGGGGACCCACCGCCAGAGCCCGCGCTGCTGCCGCCGCCGCCGCCGCCGCCGACCCCGGCGACCCCGACGTCCTCGGTGTCCACGCTGGATCTCGGCGAGCAGCGCGAGCGCTGGGAGACGTTTCAGAAACGGCAGAAGCTCTCCTTCGAGGGCACCGCCAAGCTCCTGCTGGACACCTTGTGAGTGTGGCGGGGCGGGAAGTGCGGGAGCCGGCGCCACACAGACGCCCCTCGGCGGGAGTCGCGCTCGGCCGCCCTCAGCGCGCCTCTGGTCTGCGGGCGGGTTGGGCCAGATTTGTGTTCTGTGTTTTTCCCATAACGTAAGCGACGCGCTTCCCCCCGGTGGCACCTTGCTAGTTCCTAATTCTAACGGCTGCGCGTCCCTGGGTTTGGTAGCGGTGTGCGGCCCTTGACCAGGCCTTTGGCTGTGGAGGGGACTTTGCCCGATGGAGCTTGGGGCGCCGCCCCGGAGATTGTGGAGGGACTCGCGGCGGCCTGGGACACAAAGGGTCTTTCCCGGGGACAGCCATCGCGCTGGGGATGTTGTCTGTTGTCTTGGCGCGCGAGGGGCGCGGGGGCTTTTCCCAGTTTAAAGAAGATAAATGCTACGACTTTGTTCATACCGGAATCGCTTTTTGTGTTTGCGCACGTGTTTTTGAAGAGTGGGTGGAAGGGAAAGGTAGGGGTGTTGAGAAAAGCTTGTAATAGTTTTGAACTAACTGGGAGGCGAAATCCCGTTATTGTTCTAGGCACTCCTGCGAGGGAGCAGGGCGCGCGAGGCGGGTTATTGATCCCGAGAGAAGCGCGCGCAAAGAGATGCTTGGGATTCAGAATCGCCGCGCGGATACAGAGGGGAGGGAGGCTTTCTATTCTCCACCAACTGATGCTCCTGGGTGGCTCACTCATTTGTGCTCCCCCACTTTGATACTGCGGGAAAAGAACCTCCAGTTCCCTAGATGACCAGAGGAGGATCTCAGAGTATCCATGATCCATGATCTTGGAAATGAGCTAATCATTTTCTTCTCTAGCAGGACTGCCTTGTTTTCTTCAGATGTGATTGCATCTAGGTCCCTACCCTACAGAACAGCTGTGCTACAGAGAAATATTTCAGCACCCTAGTAATAGATCTGTGTTGATTATTTCATGAATTAAAAAGAGCAACCTAACAATTGCATAACAACCTAAGGATTACTCCTTTTCTTGAACAAAAATGTTTCTTTGTTCTTGTTCTAGAAGAAATTCTTAGTTAGGATTGGTCTACTCAGAAATGGTCTGTCTGCTTTACTTTTTGATTGATTAGAGTCATGGACTAAACGGTTTTTCATATTAAGCGTCCATTAAACATTTTTTGAGCATCTATGGTGTGTCAGCTACTTGTAGGTGTAGGAGATATTAAAGACTCATGCTTGAAGTAAATTTTTTACTTTAGAGAAAACTGATAAATGATCAAGAAAAGGATTTTTAAATGTTGATAAAAGATCTTTTTTTTAAACCTGTCATTGGCATGAGTACATACATTTATTAAAAACAAAAATTCACTAAGCTAACATGCAAAAAAGAATGTTTATTGCTTTTGTTAAGATATTTAATGGAAAAAAGTATGGTGGGAATTTATGGCAAATAGCTGTGGCTCCCTCTGGGTGTTAACATTATAGGAGACTTTATTTTTGACATTATCAAAGGTTATGCTGTTTACACTAAATGTTTGTGTATACAGGGCATAAATATATGTGTGTATATTTGTAGATATGTAAAATACCAAATTAATTGTCTCAGCTTCTAAAAGACCATGAAAAAGTATTCAGTTTTAATAACCAAACAAATGCATATTAAAAATGCAGCAAGCTATTTTTCCTATAAGTATTGCTTGAGAAGGAACAGTGAAGTGTTTTCTCATACATTACGGGTAAGAGTGGTAAGCCCTTCTGGAAAATAATTTTGTGATATTTGCTGAACAAATAATGTTCAATTAAGGGCCTGACTTACATAAGTTTTAAAAGGATTAAAATTGTATGTAATGTGTATGTATAGCTATGTAAAAAGCCACATGTGTGGAAAAATACTGGGAGAACATAACTAAGAAAGCCTTTGTTATTTTTGCCAAGGAGTTTTCTGACCCACCAGATTTGGTCGGATCCCCTTGTCTTACTTTTCCATATTAGCCTGTATTGCTTTTATCACTGTTATTTAAATACTATTTGGATAATTTGTTTGATGGCTGCTTAAGATCTTTAAAGCCAGGAACCATGTCTGCTCTATGTAGTTTGCTGCTGTCTCCATAGTCAGAAAAGTTCTTGGTAGGTATTTGACATATAAATAAAAATGTTTGAGTGGTATGAGTCAGATCCTCTTCCTCCCAACCCTCATTTTCCAGCTTTATGGAATGCTTTATTTTGCAATTTAAAAAATATATGTAAGAAAAGGAGAAGAGAGCACTCATAAAGTCACTGAACCCTCTTGTAAAATTGATAGTGCCTCCTTGAAAGCATATCCCTCGTTGTAGTATAGGAAAGACTTGTCCCATCTTGTTCAACAATAAGGAAAGAAAGCATGAACTATGGAATAAGGTCCTGCTGACTGATCAGAAATCCTTATCTTTCTGATTTTTGTCTCATTTAGTGAATACCAGGGCCTGGTGAAACACACAGGAGGCTGCCACTGTGGAGCAGTTCGCTTTGAAGTTTGGGCCTCAGCTGACTTGCACATCTTTGATTGCAAGTAAGTATTTTCTCTTTCCAAGTTGGCTTAAAAGAATTTAAGAGTTAAAATGCTATGCTTCATAATTGTCTGGGGGCTTGGGGTACAGATGAAATAACACTGGTCGTGAACTTCTAATTGGTGGAGTCAGGTGATGAGTATTAAAGGTTCATTGTTCTTCTCTTTTTTCTTTACATGCACTTGAAGGTTTTTTTTTTAATTTTTTAAAGATTTATTTATTTATGCATACGAGAACTGGGGTGTAGGCCAGAGGTGGTGGCTGGGTGAGAGAATTTACCGGAGACAGACTGGGGAGCAGAACAGGCGGAGTGACTGAAATACACTGCTGAGGGGAGCAGCAAGCGAGACAGGAGAGTTCTGCTGCGCCATGTGGGAAGCTCCCTGGCTGGAGATAGAACCAGTGGCTGCGGATAGCTTCTTAGTGCTGAGACTTAACCTGTTGCACCACCAGGGAGGCTTTTGCACTTGAAGCATTTTTTTTTTAAGATTTATTTATTTATGCATACAAGCTGGAGTGTAGGCCAGAGGTGTGGAGTGGTGAGAGGATTCACCAGAGACAGAGTGGGGAGCAGAACAGTCAGATCCACTGAAGTACACTGCTGAGGGGAGCAGAGGATGAGGCAGGAGAGGTCTCCTGCATCATGTGGGAATCTCCCTGGCCGGGGATCAAACTCATGCTGCAGTGGCTCTGGATAGCTTCATAGTGCTGTGCTTAACCCATTTCGCCACCAGGGAGGCCCCTGCAATTGAAGTTTTTAATAAAAATTTTCACAAAAATGCAAGAAGGCTAAGAATAACTGTGTCTCCTGTGTGTGTGTGTGTGTGTGTGTGTGTGTGTGTGTGTGTGTGTGTGTATGAGAGAGAGAGAGAGAGAGGGAGGGAGAGGGAGAGAGAGAGAGAGAGAGGCAGATAGACAGACAGCTCACTCCTACAAGCACAGCGCCATAACTCGGCAGGGTCCTCTGGTCTGTACCTGATAGACTCATCCCTCAGACTAGTACTGGGGTGGGTCAGGGGAAAAGTAGGCTGGACCTGAAGGAAAAGCTTTGGGTAGAGTCTTCAGAGTTGGGGTGATAGTAAAGGTATGTGTGCTTGGAAGCTCACAGTGCTCCAGGCCCTCTCAGCCTGTTTTACATGAGGTAGATAGTACTGCTAGGATCTGTGGATGGCCTGCTTTTTAGCACTGTCTCTGGCATCATTCTGACTTCTGAGATGAGGAAAGAGGGAAACCCAAGCTTCCCTGTCCATTTTTGGTGTGGGCAGCAGTGCCTAAAAGTTCTTTTGTGTCTCTGTGGTTCAGCAGCTCTTTTCACTGCAGCAAACTGGGAAGTAAGCAGTTGGTTGTGGGACCTGTGGGCTCTTCTCTACCTGCCCCAGATCGCCTGTCCATCTGAGTTCTCTCTCCTGGATGTTGCGAAAGGGGCCTCACCTCTGGGGTTAGCTGGCTCTCAACATACCGGTTTGGGTCTTTGGCATTCCGGCTACAGATGTTGGATTTATTCTGTCGGATTTATTTTGTGTTTTTTTTTTTTTTTTTTTATATGTAGCTGCAGCATTTGCAAGAAGAAGCAGAATAGACACTTCATTGTTCCAGCTTCTCGTTTCAAGCTCCTGAAGGTTAGTGATAAGAGCAGGCTGATGAGCACAGAGCCTGCTGCTGAGACCTGAGTTATACAGCATGTCTTCTGTGGAGTGCAGAGGGCAGGCAGCATGCCAGGGCCTCTTGGGCAACTTTAAGTTCCCTTGTCACCCAGGTTTTATGTTTATTTTTTAAAAGTTATGTTATTTTCCCCATTTATATTTTGGGTGCGTATTTGATGTTATTGTGGGAACATTTTCAAATGCAGAGAATCAAAATATAAAATCACTCAAAGCCTAACCCGTTAATATTTTGGTGTATGTCCTTTTGTGTTATTTCCTACGTAGGTAGATACACTTAAATATACTGTATGTGTTCTTATCAAAGTAAGAGTCTACTGTTTCCTAACTGACTTTTATCATTTCCCAATGGTAATTATGATTTTAAAACCTTTAGCTTTATTATTTGGGGGAATTTTTTGTGTTTGGTACAGATTTGAAAGGTTCAAAAGTGTGTGTGTGTGTCTGTGTGTGTGTGTGTGTGCGCGTGTGCGCACCTGTGCGCGCACAGTGAAGTCTTCTCTCCACTGTCCCTTAGCCCCCAAGTATCTTCTCCCTCACAACCAATTTATTCATTTACTTATATTGTTCTTCCTGTATTTGCAGCATGCTTTATTATTTGAATGAACCCTAAGCAATTTTATATATTTGAATTTCTAGGTTAAATGCAATTTTTTAAACCCAGAATATGAATTCATTCACTTATTTTTAATTTATTATTGAGTAATACTGATTGAAAACATTGCATAGTGTCAGATAGTGAGCATTATAATTTGACATTTGTGTATAGTACATTGTGCTCTCCACCAAAAGTCTAGTTTCCATCCACCACCATGCAATTAATCTGCTTTATCCAGTTTCCCCACCCATCTCCCTTTCCCCTCTGGTGACCACCATTTTTTTCTAATAACCTAAAAGTTTGGTTTTGGTTTTGTCCGTTTGTTTTGTTTCTTTGTGAAATCATATGGCATGTGTCTATTTCCTTCTGACATGTTTCACTTAGCATAATATTTTCAAAGTCAATCCATGTTTGCAAATAGCAAGATTTCATCTTTTTTAAATAGCTGATTAGTGTTTCATTGTGTATATATGTATGCCATATCTTTATCCAGTCATCCTTTCATGGGCAGTTTTCTATATTTGAACTTGTAGGCTGAGTGCAATGTTTTTTCCAATTATAGCTAACACTGTGATGAACTTTCCTATGAATAAATCTTTGATGATTTAGAAGTTTTAGCATGAGTCTGTTAGAAATAAAATCTCTAGTCAAAGAACAAAAACTTAAAAAAAAAAAAGACTCTTGGCACACTATTGTTAACATGGGGTGAACTTCAGTTCCACCCTGGTTCCCATTGCTCCCATCATGGTGTGACAGACCCGTGTGTCTGTACCACAGCTTTGGTGTAATGATCGATTTCTGTGTCTTTCTTCTCTGCTAGATTATCAGTGTCTCTACAAGCATCACCGTTTCTCACATCTAACCCAGCTCCTGGCCTCTAAGGCTTGGCACTGAGTAGGCACTCACTGAGTGGGAGGAATGTTTGAGTGAATGACTTCGGGAGTCTGTTCTTTCCTCAGTGAGGTTTAATCCCAGATGCTTTGTGCCAATTTGTTTCCTTTGTCTGCCCCTTGATTCATTAGAGTGTTTGGTGGGGGAGGTGGACAGGTGGGCAGCATAACTGTCCTCATCCCTTCCTTAAGCCCAGACAAATACCAGGGTTCCCTCTTAGGATGCCTGTTGGAGGCCATGGCCCCAGTCCGTCTCTGCCCCTAAGTACCGGTGGCAGATGGTTCCTGAAGACATACCAGGTGCAGCCATGGCTCTTGGGTCTCAGGATTGCTACTCCTCCCAACCTCCCGTTTTTTTCCTTCGTGGACTTGCTAATCAGTGTATTTTCATGGTGCTCTAGAGTACCATTCCCATCTTGGGCAGTGGCCCATTGAAGGAGCAATTTTATGAATAATGAAAGAGATAATTGACATAGAGCATTTGTTTTAGGGGTACAACTTAGTGCTTCAGTATTTGTGTATATTACGTGTTTTTTTTAAAAAAGACTAAGTACCAAACTTATTTATTCAATAAGTATTAATGGGTACCTACTGTGTGCCAGGCACTGTTGCACAGAAACCCAGCAGTTAACATGACAGTGATGGCTCTTGTTCTCTTGGATCTTGTGTTCTATAGGGTGGAGACAGAAAAAATAAATAAGAAAATGATGCAACAGTGCTATATAGAGGGTTAAATAGAGAAATATGATAAAAGGTAAGTGGGTGGCAGGTTTAGATTTGTTCATAGTACAGAGGGCTTAAAAGTCAAGTGCTTGGCATGTCTGAGTTACTCAGTGATGGCCACTATGGCTAAAGAGCAGTCAGGTGTAAAGGAGAAGGCGTGGATGAGATGAGGTTGGAGTGACAGGCAGTCTCCAGACAAGGAGATGGATTTTATTTTTTGTGTAGTGTGAAGCCTGTGGAGGATTTTTAAGCAGGATAGTAACAAAACCTGCTTCAGTTTTTAAAAAACTCAATCCGGTTGCTATGTAGAGAATGGATTGTAAAGACAGAAGTATAAAGATAGGGAGGTAGGAGATTTTTGGGGGTGGGCCAGGTGAGAAATGATGGGAACTTGGATTAGGAAGGTAGTGATGGAGATAATAGAAACTCGATGATTGAAGGGAGATATGTTTTGAATAGCTAATTGGATGGAATATTTTAGAGCATTGGTTCTCAAACTTCAGTTATGTGCATAATCACCTGGAGGGCATGTTAAAACAGATTGCTGGGCCCCACTCCTGATTTTGATAAGTCTGAGGTGGGAGCCCGAGAATTTACGTTTCTCTCAAGTTCTCATTTGATACTGATGCCGCTGGTCCCCACATTGAGAGCTACTGGTTTAGAGGAAAAGTGATCAGAGCTATATAAAGGCTTGGTTGTGAATGAGGAAAAGAGAGAGGAGTCAAAGTTACATCTCCAGTGCTGGGCCTGAGTGGAGTGCCAGATCTGGGAGAAGTAGGTTTGGTGGGTCACTGGAACCAAGAGTTTTTTTTTTTTTTTTTTTTTTAAAGTTCAGTTCCCAGTTTTTGAAACTTTCAAATAGAGATGGCTAATGGTTAGTATGGAAGTGTGGAGAGAAATCAGAGCTGGAGCTACTGATTTTGGAGTTGTTGATATATTGATGGTAGACCTGTGAGACTAGATGCAGTCACCTGGGTTGGTTGTATAGCCAGAAAAAGCAGAGGGTTGAGGATAGAGCCCAGGGCTTACCAACATTTGTAGAAAAGGGAAAAGAAGCAAGCAGAGGGCCCTGAGAAGGAGAGCCAGTAAGGAAGAAAAAACAGGAAAGCGTGGTGTCCTCAGAAACAAATGCTTCAAAATGGGAAGGAGTGGTACTGAGGTCATGTTGAGAACATGAAAAACAATAATGCAACAGTCAAGAGAAGTGACTATTAGATTTGTCAACATGGTGGCCATTGGTAATTTCCAGTTGGTCAATAACGCAAAGGAATGACCAGAGAGTTTGAGTACAAAGCAGTTTGATGATGATAGGCCATGTGTTCTAGTGGGAGTAGAGAAAATGGGGTCAGGTTGGTAGACGCACAGGGTAATGTTTGGATGAGAGTCTGAATGTTACTGGATGACTTCTAGTAATGAATGAAGTGAAGTTGGGTGTGAGGAAGCTCCTGATTCTTCTTGATAATTTCTTAGGGGAAAGTTTATAATAAGATGACTCTGAATGGTTTGGAACCACTTGGCAATTGTTCTTTGCAGATTCTCTGTGGTGTAAAGGTATAGTGTCTGCCCCTCTGGAAGATAGCTCTGTGAGGGCCATTCTCTTTGTGGTAGGGGGTGGTATCTTAGTGGCTTGGAAATATATATATAAAGGTCTAATAGTGGTAAGGTCTAATTGTTGCCGTGGAGGCAAACCACTATTTCTTGAATAGTTCTTCATATGTATGTGTGTACATGTAAGTATATATGCATGTTTTAAAAATAAAAGTGGAAGTCTACTACACAACTTTTTGTGTGTGCTTTTTCACTTAATTTTGTGACTTTGGAGGTTGTTCCATATTAATATTTATTCATAAGTAGAACTGCCTCTTTGCAAAAGTTTAGTTTTAGTGGTGTCCATAATTGCTTTAACAGTCTTTGATTAATAGGATTTTTTCTTCTAAGATTTACTTATTTATGCATATAAGCTGGGGTGCATGTCAGAGGTGCAGGGTAGTGAGATGATTACCCAGAGACAGAGTGGGGAGCAGAACAGTCAGATCCGCTGAAGTACACTGCTGAGGGGAGCAGTGGGCGAGGCAGGAGAAGTCTGTTGTGCCATGTGAAAGTCTCCCTGGCCGGGTATCGAACTCATGCTGCAGTGGCTCTGGATAGCTTCATAGTGCTGTGCTTAACCCGTTGCGCCACCAGGGAGGCCCTAATAGACATTTTTAATTTTCCAATAGTTAGCCTTTACAATGCCATAATATGTATGTGTAACTGGATGTGTGTGTGTGTGTGTGTGTGTGTGTATCGATGGCTTTAATTGTAAGATCCATTTCTAGAAGTAGAATTTCTGTTTAAAGGATTTAAACATTTTGGTAGATGCTGCCACATTTTACCAATTTATATTCCCATAACTGATATATTAGAGTGCATATCATCAATACTATGTTAACTAACTTTTTTACTTTTTGCCCACCTGAGAGTGAACAATATCTCATTGTAGTTCATGAGCATGAAAGTCATTTCAAAGGTTAAAGATGATTTATTTTTCATTTTCTCTGAACTGCCCATTCTTTTCTTTTGTCTAGTTTCCATTTGTATTTCCATTAAGGAAATTAGCCCTCTGTCTCTGATATAACAAATATTCTTTTCCTAGCTTGTTCTTTATAGATTAATTCAAGTACAAACAACAGTTGTTGTTTTAAAATATTTATTTATTTATGCATACAAAAGCTGGGGTGTAGACCAGATGTGTGGGGCATGAGAGAATTCACCAGAGACAGAGTAGAGAGCAGAACAGGCAGATTTACTGAAATACACTGCTGAGGGGAGCAGCGGGCGAGACAGGAGAGGTGCAGGGATCGAGCTCATGCTGCAGTGGCTGCCGATAACTTCATAATGCTGAGACTTAGCCTGTTGTGCCGCCAGGGAGGCCCCAAACAACAGTTTTCTTAAGACCATGCTTGGGAACATGGAGATCAGTCCCTAGAGTGAGCTTTCCCTTCCTTTAGGCCTCAGGAAACAGGCAATTTCCCTCCCTGCTGTCTTGCCATCAGTTAGTGAAAACTCCAGGCAGAGTAGTTGTGTGTACGGTTGACCTAGGAGAAGCCAGACTGACATGTGGTTTCCAGACAGTGGAGATGGGTCCCTGTCCTCAGGAAGCCTTTTGTTTCTGGAAGATTAGACATGTCCTCATAATCCTGAGAGCCCTACAAAAGATTTTCTCCCTACCAGGACTTCAAAACAAATTCTTTTTTTTTTTTTAATGACAAAAAGAGGAAATCTCTTTGTATAAAGAGAACACCTATTTTTCTGTTTTCACTAGGGAGCCGAGAGTTTAACCACATACACGTTCAACACGCACAAAGCGCAGCACACCTTCTGTAAGAAATGTGGTGTTCAGAGCTTTTACACTCCCCGCTCAAATCCTGGAGGCTTCGGTAAGTGAAGGGAATATGGGCCAAAGCTCAAGAGGGATGTGGAAAGGCTCCATGGCTGCTCTGGGTTAAAATGCTGATTGGAAATGTGGGTGCTGGCATAACGGACTTGCCTCCTGCTTGGCTAGGCCCTTTCACTGTGTGTTTTAGAAGAACAAGGCTCTGAAGCAGAGATTTTTTTTCAAATGATGGAATGTAAGACTGACTCTCATCATTTGGAGACCAGCCACATCCTGATTCTCATTTACTGCTGCTGCCAGAGCTTTTGTTCCAGGGCAAAGCATTGAGGGAGAAGAGCAGAGAGTAGATGGGCCTATGTGGCGGAGGAGGGAATGTTTACAACAAGGCAAAAAATGAGGAGCATTAATAATGCCGTTAAAATTTTTTTGGTTTGTTGAAAACACAAACTGGACACCCTCCAAGCTTTCTTAAGGTCCTGTGAGGAGCTGAGAGCAAGGAATGTAGACTGTTATTCAGAATGACATCATTTGCAATGTGAAGTGAGTGGAAAGTAACAGTTGAGATGTTCCCGAGAAGCTGTTCTCTGTATAGATACAGCCTCCAGAACTGTGGTGGGGTGGCTAGGACTGGCCATCTTGTGCCTTATGGTGTGTGGGGGTATTATTCATCACCCTTCCTACCCTATTTCTTGAGCAGCTCCTGTTTGTTCCTCGTCTGTCACATGGAGGCTCCTTTCTGCTTTCCTTGAGGAAAAGGAAAGTCTTTTAGAAAGTCTAAGTCATTACAGTTGGGGAGGCATTTAATTCTTAGAAAGTTTATCTGTCTGTACCCCAGGAAAAGCCTGTGAATTCTTCAGGCGGCCAGTCAGAGGTTGCTCTAGGCTTGAGTCTTTTTACTCTTTTGTGTTCTTGGGCTGGCTTTGAATGATGTCCACCGTTGGCCCCCCTGGTTTTCAAGAATCCTAATGCCATTTGAGAGCCGAGGAAAGTAAAGCGAGAAGGCTGATGCTGTAATTTGTGGCACACCACTTGGAAAGCCTGATGGCAGCGTAGCAGTGCTGGAGGTGTGGGTTTGTTCCCGGCCGAGTGTGGCGCCTGGTCTCACTCATTCTTGAGACATCCCTTTCTTTGTGTCACTTCCCTCTAGGAATCGCCCCACACTGCCTGGATGAGGGCACCGTGCGGAGTGTTGTCATTGAGGAATTCCATGGCAGTAATTGGGAGAAGGCCATGAAGGAGCACAAGACCATTAAGAACATGTCTAAAGAGTGAATCCCTGCTTCTCCCTTCCTGAAAAGGAGGAATGACTGGGGCCAGCAGTTTGGCTGTCCCTGCTGCACCTTGATGGTGCTCATGAATGTGGCTGAACCAGGCTGCCAGTTCCGTGGGCCAGCAGTCACCTCATTTTGCTCCAGCTACCACTTTCTTTAGGCAGCTCTTTGTCCTTCCTTAACCCAGATTTTGATGTAGAGTTAGTTGACATCCTTCTTCTCTTCCCCAACTTTTGTGTGATCTTTTAGAAAAATAAATATTTTTAACATTAAAGCTGTTATTATGGTTTATCATTTTCTTTGCACTTTGATTTTATGTCTGAGCCATTCATTTAATAGCAGATATTTATTGAGCACTGTTAAAATGCTTGCAACAAAATTGGGAAGGAGAGATAAGAAGATAAAGAGTTATTAAAAATGTAAGATTGTGAATGATTGCAATCTGGTGAGTTGTAAAAATAGTATGTAGGAGTTAACAGAGAGAGGAGTTGGTCATGGAAGTCTTGAGGAGGTCTTGTGTGTGTGTGTGTGGTAAGTCAACTTTAAAAAAATTTGTGGTAAAGTAGATATAACAAAATTTTCCATCTTAACCATTTTTAAGTGTACAGTTTAGTAATGTTGAGTACATTCACATTATTGGTGCAGCCAAGTTCCAGAACAGTTCATTTTCAAAAACTGTACCTCTGCTGTCATTAAAATACAAATTTGAGTCAGTTTTCAAAGGAAGCAATATTTAGAAAGATAGAAAAGAGAAGTATGGGCACATGTTAAAGCCAGGCTGAGTTGGAAGCTTGTGGCAAGAAGTAATGGAAGAGATGAGAAAGATGAATTGAAACCAGGCTGTGAACAGCCTTGGCTATTGGACTTAGGAACTGGCCTATATTTTATAGGCTTTGGGAAGCCCTGACCAGCTTTAAGCAGGATGAATAATGCCTGGCCTGTTGTGCAGTATTTTGACTGGTCCTCCTGTGCAGCCCCCCCCCTTTCCTTCATGTTACTGCATGTTATAATCAGGTTAACTTTCCTAAAGTGTTCCTTTTATTACCAAATATTGAGTGTAGACGTAATGGCAAATGCTTAATATTTTTTCTTTGCTTTAGGAAAATTAATCATGAAATTATTTGTAAGGTAGACTAGACAAAGAAAAAACAGGGAAGAGAGAAAATACAGATCACCACCTCTTCAGAGTTGTAGTCACCCTATTGGCTGACAGCCACATTCAGACTTGAAATGTAGAAGGAGCTGGTAAAAACCTATGCAAGTTAAATGTTAAATATATTTTGGTACAATGAGTAACCCTTCTGATGTACCTTTCCTAATGCAATATTAGTAAAAAGACAGTTAGTGTATCTTTTAAAAGCATAAATAGCATCATACTGTTCCTATTGTTCTGCAACCTGCATTTTTGTTTAATAACATCTATGATCTTTTCATATCATTACTCCCATTATTGACTGTTAAATAGAATTATATGGTATGGATATAGTTTATTTCTTTTTTTTTTTAAAGATTTATTTATTTATGCATACAAGCTGGGGTACAGGCCAGAGGTGTGGGGCGGCGAGAGGGTTCACCAGAGACAGAGTGGGGAGCAGAACAGGCAGATCAACAAAAATACACTGCTGAGGGGAGCAGCGGGAGAGGCAGGAGAGGTCTGCCGCGCCATGTGGGATGCTCCCTGGCCGGGCATCAAACTCGTGTTGCCGCTGCCGACAGCTCCACAGCACAGCGCTTAACCACTGCACCACCAGGGAGGCCCTATAGTTTATTTCTTTTAATGGAGATTAGATTTCCAGTTTTTATTTTACAGTGAATATTGATGAACATCTTTTTATGATCCTCTTTATGTTTGTGTATTATTCTAGGATAAAGACATGGAATTGCTGGGTTGAAGATATGAATATTTTATTTTTACTTTTTTATGTTTATTGAGATAACATTCATTTATAACTACGTATGTATTCTAGGGTATGGCTTCACACCTCTACAAATATATCACACCTATTTCCAAAGTCTATAATCTTCCACTACAGTTAATTGGGGGTCTCTTTTTTCTTCCCCCAATCCTTTCTTCTGGTAACCTAAGTTCTGCAGTCAGATTTCAGGGTTTGTTTTGGCTTATTATTTTATTTATTTATTTTGGTCTGTTCCTTTGCTTTGTTTCTTTATATTCCACATATGAGTGAAATCATCTAATATTTGTTTTTCTCCTATTGACTTATTTAGTGTATTCCTTCCAGTTCCATATGTGTTATGTGGCAACATTTAATCCATTTGATAGCTGAGTAGTACTCCATATTACATCTTAATTTACTCATCTGTCGTTAGGCACTGTCCATAACTTGACAGATAACCTTTTCATTTCCTCACTGCTGAACTTTCCTGAAAACCTCTCCCACTTGAGTTCAGTCCTCTTTTAGAAGCATGGTTTTACCCATGCATGAAAAATGGATTTTCATTTTTGCTTTAATTTGTATGTCTTGGCTACTACTTAAGTTGACTAGTTTTTCATGTTTATTGGCCACATGGACTTCATCTTCTTTGAATTTTCTATCTTCAATTCATTTGGGGGGGGGCTGTTTTATTATGTTTATATATTTTCCTTTACATCTTTATGAATTTCCAGCCTGACTTGGAAGTAGAACACACACACACAATCTCTCTCCCAAATATTTTTTTGCGTGTGTGTGTGTGTAAGAACTGGGGTGTAGGTATGGGGAGGGTGTGTGTGTGTGAGAGAGGATTCACCAGAGACAGTGTGGGGAGCAGAACAGGTGTATTTACTACTGCTGAGGGGAGCAGCAGGTGAGACAGCAGAGGTCTGCTGCGCCATGTGGGTCAGCTCCCTGGCTGGGGGTCAAACTTGTGCTGCAGTGGCTGCAGATAGCTTCATAGTGTTGAGATTTAACCCCTTCCTCCACTAGGGAGGCCTCTAAATTTCTTAAATAATATTTTGTTTTGATTTTTACATGTAAATCTACAATTTACATGTATTTTTATATAAGGCAGGGAGTCTTTGATTTCTTCTAAGCAAAGACTGCATGGAACAAGGCATCCTGAAATGATTTATTAAATGCTTTTTCCACTGAATTAAAATGCAAACTTTATCATATAGTAGTTCTGATATAATTTGTATCTGTTTCTGAGATTTCTCTTCTGTTAACTTCTGCTTACTCCTGTGCTGTATTTTACTGATTTTGTTGCATTGGGTTTATAAGTTTTTATATATAGAAAGGCAAATCTCACATCTCTATCTTTTTTAATATTTATACTTGATTTTTCTTGGACATTTCTTACATTTTTAGAATTTTATCCATTAAGATTTTGATCACAATTACATTAAATTTATATATTAATTTTGTAAGAATGGGAATTAGCATAAATATCTAAATATATAATTTTATAAATTGGAATGTCAAATAAGTATCGCTATGTTCAGAGAGATGCTATAATATATGTATTCTTACAGTGAACTAGGACATTTTAATATCTTATTTTTATACTTTCTTGAATGGAGAAATAATTTACAAACCTTAAAAGTTACTGTTTTAACATAGAATCAATGGTTTTTAGTATATTCAGAAGGTTGTCCAACCTTCACCACTCAGAACATTTTCATCCACCCATTAAGAAAACCCACATTCACTAGCAGTCACTTACCTTTCCTCTTCCCTCCAGCCCGTTGAAACCATGACTCCAATTTCTGTCACTGTGGATTTGCCTATTCTGGACATTACATATAAATGAAATCCTATGGTATGTGGCCTTTTGGGATTGGCTTATTCCACTTGGTATGCTGTTTTCAAAGTCCTTCCTCCTTGTATCATGTATCAAGACTTCATTTCTTTTGGCTGAATGTGGCATTTCGTTTATCTTATCATTTAATGGCATTTGGGTTGTTTCCACTATTTGGCTGTTATGAATAATGCTGCTATGGACTGTTCATTTTCAAGCTTTTGTGTTAACATGTCTTCAAAAGTAGAGTGGAATTCCTAGGAGTGAAATTGCTGGTCATGAGGTTAATCTTAAGGTTGCTGAGAAGCCATGAACTTTTCCACAGCAACTGCAGCATTTTACATTCCCACTAGTAAAGTGTGAGGATTCCGATTGCTCCATATGATCTCCAACACTTGATCTTTTCCGTTTTTTAAAAAATTATAGTCATTTTAGTGGGTGTGATGTAGTAGCTCTTGGTTTTGATTTACATTTCCTGTATGTTTGTTGGCTATTTGTATACATTCTTAGAGAAATATGTATTAAAATCCTTTGCTATTATTTAATTAGTCTTTTTTCTTTGCCATTAGTTTGTCTTTTTATTGTTGAGTTGTAAGAGCTCTTTACATATTCTGGATATTAGGCTCATCAGATACATGATTCATAATCCTTTTCCCCATTTACTTTCTCAATAGTGTCCTTTGATGCACGGAAGTTTCTATTTTTGATTTTGCTGCTTGTGCCTTTGAGGTCATATTTAAGAAATTGTTAGTTAATCCAAGGTCACAAATATTACATCTGTGTTTCCTTCTAAAACTTGTATAGTTTTAGCTCTTTAAGTTTAGGTCTTTATAGTGATTGTTAAATTGGAACAGGTGAATCTTCCAATTTTGTTATTTTTTAATATTGTTTTGACTTTTGAGTCTTAAAATTCCATGTAAAATGTAGGATCACTTGTTAATTTCTGCAACAAAGACAGCTGTAATTTTGATAGTTATTTAGAAATGTAAATAGATCTCATATCTTTTATGTTAAACTTACTCCTATTTCGTGTTCTTGTTGATGAGGATGGAAATGTATTTTCCAATTTCATTTCCATCACATTTCATGTCAATTAGAGAAGATCTATTGATTCTTATAAAGAGCTCTATTATTCTGCTGCCTAACCAAATTTCCTTATTATGGTAGATTTTATTGACATCTCCTGGGTTTGTAAACATAATTGTCTTTTTTCAATACTTATACCCATGTCTTTGTTGTTCTGTCTTACTTCATTAGCTTCACTCTTCAAGAACAACCTTGATAATTATGGCCATGATGGCTTGTGTCCTGCCTTGTCCACTTAGTTGTGGACTGCTGGACTTTGGTAAATAGTATTTTATTATACATATTTTCTTAAAAGTTGTAATTAAGGCTAGAGACTGAATTTTGTTATCTTTGAGTCCTTATTTAAAAAAAATGCTTTCTCTTTTTAAGGTGTTGATGTAAAAATTATGATGAATTTTCCAAAGTGGAACCATTCTTACATTTCTGGAAAAATAGCCTAATTGGTCATGGATGCACTGCAGAATTCAATTTGTTTATATTCTATATTTTTGTATTAGTATTGCCAAATAAAATTGTCACCTTTCTTATTTGCAGTATATCTTGTTTTGTTATTATGCCTATGAATTGGGGTACTTGTCTATTTTATATGCTATATAAATTAAGTTTAGATAGCTGTACAACTATGTGGACTAGGGACTTTTTACAAATCTGTGATAATTACCTTTCTGATTTCTTCAGTGGTTAGTCTTTTTTTTTTTTTTTAAGTAAATTTTAGACCTGTGATGCCCTTGCCCTTGGGTCTAGTCTACTTGACATTCAGTGTTAGTTCTTTGCCTAGTCCCTATTCTCAATGTGGGCCGGCTAAAACTCATACTAGGGTGTGGGAGGAATTGGAAGTAACCACCTAGTTGGGACTTGCTCAGTTTAATGAGAGCATTTTTTACTTTGCAAGGACTCAACAAAAGGAGCAGTGTGAAGCTTTCTGTGGAAGGAGACAGCCATCATATCCACAGCAGTCTGTTCTGGGATTCAAGCCCTGTGCAGAGCCAGGCTCTTCTCTGGCACAATTCCCTTTCCTCCCACCCTTGCCCAGCTTTATGCCCACCTCTACCTTGAAGTTGGTCCTGAGCATCTTGCTGCCTTAAGTTTCCCTTCTTTCCTCCTAGATTCATCCAAGAAAGTAAAATAGCTGTCTGTCCAGGAACCTGATGGGGCAGTGCCAACTTTCAATCTTGGATGCTTGTGCTAGATAAGGAACCACTGGAAGATTAAAAGATAATATTTTCTTTCATCTTGCAGTGATGGAACCCTGCATTTCATAGAATTAAAATGTTTGCATTCTATTTACTACATTATGGTAGGGGTTTGCCGCAGACAAAAATTTTCTAGGTGGTCATCTTTAGATTTTCAATTTTGTTGCTAAGGGCTTGAATATTATAATTTTTTCATCATTTTCCATTTCTGTGGCTATAATATCCATTCTGTTCCCAATAATGGCATTTTTGTTTTCTCTTTGTCTGAATTAGACTTGCCAGGTGTTGGCTTACTTGATTTTTCAAAGAAAACGTATGCTTTCCATTTTTGTGGATTTCATCTATTTTAATCTTTCATCTGTATTAAGTCTCTCTTCCTATTCTTGGTTTTCATTGATTTTCAATTGAGTAATGTGGTTCTCTTGTTTTCAGTCTTTCTTAGAAATAAAAGTATTTAAGGCATACTGATGCTGCCACCAACCACTCACCCCCCAAGTGGGGGCCATGTCAAGGGGTTTGGGGTGTCTTGCTCCTCAGAAGGCAAGAGGTGCTATCTGTATGCACCATTAGGCTAATGAGGGTAATCAAAGGGGGAGGTACTTGCCGGATATGTCTGGGTAATGCCCCCAGGAATTACACCCACCGTTCCCTCCACCCCGCCCCCCCCACTCCAATTCCAGCGCTCCTGGATATCTCAGACCTCAATGAATACCTGTAAAAAACCTGACGATCTAGGATGTTGGATTCATGCTGATGGGTGGCATGATGCCTCATGCTGCCCCCGCCGAGGCAGTCCCTGAGGCAGCAGAAGACATCTCCAGACAAAAAGAACACATACATTTCATCATCCCCAGACAGGCGAAGCTGGTGGACAAAGTGAAGCTGATCACGGAAATCAGAACTGCATGGTAGCTTTGTCCAGGCAAAGAAGCTGCTGGAGACCCTGCCCCCAGAAATCAAAGCCAGCGTTGCCAAGGTCAAGGCCCAGAAGATGGCGACTCTGGAGGTAGTGGGTGGCACTGTGGTTGTGGTTTAGGCCAGCTCAGTCGACATGGGTGCTAGGGACCCGGTTAAAGCTCTGTGTGCTCCAGCTGAAGCAGCCGGGTTCAGCAGGTGGGTGAGGGCTTTGGAGCCAGAATCACAGCACGGTCCAACTGATGACCACCTGCAGAGAACGACTGAAGGAACAGTTTTACCGTTAAATTGAGATGAGAGAGAGAGGGAGGCGGTTGCCCTGCCAGCGCCCAGGGGAGAACTCCAGACCACAAAGGCAAGCTAGCGCGCCCCTGGTGGCTGCTGGGAGAAATACATAGTTGTGGCGGTTGGGAAGAAAGTACTTAAGACTACGAATTACCTGAATACAGGTCCTATACAAAGTGTGATTTTTATTACTTTTTAGATAATTAGTAATTTCCTCTTTATTTCTAGAGGCCATTAGGAGGAAGTTTCTTGAATTTATTAGTGCGGTTTTTTTTTTGACCATTTTGTAATTCTAATCTCATTTGTTTATGATCAAAACCTATGACATGCAAAATCTACTTTGGGGAATACATTGTGTTTCTCTGACCAGTAAATAATTGATTTTTATATATGTTCTTTCATGTAAGAAATGCACGTTGACTTTAAGTTTATTATTCAAATGCTGTCTTTGCCAACTTTGAATTATCAAAATTCTGAAAGAAAATGCTTTCTATTATTGTGTTTTTTTTGTTTTTTGTTTTTTAAGAACTTGTATTCCCAGGAGATTTAATTTCATATATCTGGCTGCTGTGATATTTGGTGCGTATCTTCTCAGGGAGTAAGAAGTTACTGTAAAATATCCTGTTGTCCAAGCATTAATGCTCATGAATGTCATGTTATTCTTGTCTGGGTGTATGTAGCTGCTTTCCTTTGTTTTTGCCTGGCATACAGCATCCTTTCTTTTTAACCTTTTTCACTTTTAGGTGTTGCTTGATTTTCTAACTTGATTTTTATAGTGCCAGTTTTGGTAGGGAAATTATCCCATTCATTATTTTTTTTGAAGTAACTGATTATCTATCTGACTTTTCTTTGTCATTTCCGTTAGAGTAGTTATGGTTTATACTTTGTTTCCTCGTTCTCTGTTTCCTTACTTTTGTAGGTTTTTAATTATCTGTTTGCTGTTTTCATTTTAATTTGGCTACTACCTTCTTCAGTGCTGCAAATCCTAACAATCCAGACAGAGCCATACATTTGTCTACAGCTCGTCCTGCACAGTGGTGCTTTACCTCCCAAGGCTCCCCTTGAGCCCACAGGAGACCTCCAGAATACTTCATACCCCGCCCCCACCTCCGACACTTAAAATCTAGAAATTTCGCGAGTATCGTTGTGTATCTGTTTTAAAAATCAAATCTGGCTAGGCAATGGCGGGCCCTTTTGATGTACCGACCCAAGTCTCTTTTAGATTATGGAGGTTCTCTGCTATTCCCCATCTGTAACTTTCTCCTTCTTCTGGAAGTCTCTTTATTAACATGTTAGGTCTCCAAGGTGTATTTTTCAAGTCACTTTCCCTCCATGATTTCCATTTTTCCCCTTGTTTTCCTCTTTGTTCTAATATGTATCTTCTACTTGATATTCCAGATTACTGCCTTGACCACTGCTGAGAAACAACATCCCTTTTGTCTAGGCCAGGGCCTGAACTTTCATTATTTTTCATGAAGTCTTTTCTATTAACTGCTCCTTCAGTGAGGGCAGCCTACTCCAGAGAGTGGAATTCTCCTTGCCTCTCAGCTTCCTCTTTTGTGCAATGTCTGGTCCCTATTGGTCCTTCTGGAACTGCAGCAGAGTAGTAAGAGGTGAATAGCTAGAGGTGCTAGTCTGTGCTCTTCCCAACAAGCTGTGTGCTGATGTGAGTGTGTCTGCCTTTTGATGAATTGTACAAGGAGTCTTATTTCTTGCCAAGACAAGTGTCCCAGAACAGCATTCTGCAAGGAGGGTTCCTTACCCTTACTTGGTCAGTGGTGCCCTTCCCTCCTGTGTTGCTGTCCCTTGATCTCTCCTGGTATCTAAGAAAAACTAGTTCTGTTACCTTTGTTAACTGGAAACTCAGAGTAGACCTGCAGCCTGAGGATGCCTACCCTCAGTGTTCCGCTGCCCCGATGCTGCGCAGCAGAGGGTATTGGGAAGGGAGAGAGACAAGGGAGAATTTGCCCTCAGGTGACATGGACCAGAATCAAGCACCAGTTGCCAGTAAATAAAAAAGTTTATTTTTTATTTTCCTTCTAGACATTTATTTATTTTTTTAAAGATTTATTTATTTATGCATACAAGCTGGGGTCTAGGCCAGAGGTGTGGGGTGGTGAGAGGATTCACCAGACAGAGTGGGGAGCAGAACAGGCAGATCAAGTGAAGCACACTGCTGAGGGGAGCAGGGGCGAGGCAGGAGAGGTCTACTGCATCATGTGGGAATCTCCCTAGCATCCAACCCATGCTGCAGTTCTGGATAGCTTCATAGCGCTGTGCTTAACCTGTTGCGCCACCAGGGAGGCCCTAGACATGTATTTTTATTTATGCATACAAGCTGGGGTGTAAGCCCGAGGTGTGGGGTGGTAAGAGGATTCACAGAGCGGGGAGAAGAACAGGCAGATTGACTGAAGTACACTGCTGAGGGGAGCAGCGGGAGGGCAAGAGAGGTCTGCCGCACCATGTAGGGATCTCCCCGGCCGGGTATTGAACCTGTGCTGCAGTGGCTGCGGATAGCTTCACAGCGCTGCACTCAACCTGGTGTGCCACCAGGGAGGCCCTAGACATTTATTTTTAAAAGGTTGATATGTATAACAAAATAAGAGAAGCAGAAAATGTCTCAAATCCCACCACTTAGAAACAACTGCTATTAATAATTCTCCCCACCTTTTTTAACCTCTACGATTTAAAAAATGTATTCGAGTAGGTAATACATGCATATGGTATAAAATTCAAAAGGAGAAAAAGGCATATATCCCCTCCTCCCACCCAACTCCCTATATTTAGAGACAAAGACAACCAGAGATATCCCATTTGTTTACACACATTTGTGTATGTGAACATATTTTTCCCCCCCCTCACAAATGGTTGTATTCTCTAATACTGTTCTACATCTGGCTTCTTAAAATTAAAAATATACCTTGAAGATCTTTTATTAGTGTATAGCCTTGTTTAAAAAAGTCGTTTCATGGCATCATTTTACTGATGTATTTATTAACCAATCCTTATTTCATGGACATTTAAACTGGTTCAATATTTTACTGCTTATTTATTTTTTTAAAGATTTCTTTTGTTTATTTATGCATACAAGAACTGGGACATAGGCCAGAGGTGCAGTGGGTAAGAGAGTTCACAAAGACAGAGTGGGGAGCAGAACAGGTGGATCCACCATTTCCTGAGGGAAGCAGTGAGCGAGACAGGAGAGGTCTGCTGCACCATGTGGGTTAGCTTCCTGGCTGGGGATCGAACTTATGCTGCAGTGGCTGGCAATAGTTTGATAGGGCTGAGACTTTAACCCCTGCGCCACCAGGGAGGCCACTATTTTACTGTTTAAATGGTATTTCAATGTGTATTCTTTATATACCTCTTTTGGCACATGGAGTAAATCTGGACAGTAAATTAATGAAGATAGAAATGCTGTATCAAAGAACAATAGGTTACTACTAGAAATTGCCAAGTTGCCCCCAACAGAGTTTGAACCATTGCATGTCTACTAGCTATATACAATTGGCTAGTAATGAGTTGTTTCTTTTCATAATTGAGGTTGTATTGGCTACATACATTTTAAAAAATCTTAACATTATAGCAAAAATATTTTCTCACATCAACACTATTCATAAACAAGAACAAAATGCATTGAAAGTATAAATGTTCATTTGTAGAAAGATGACATTAATTACTGTTTACTTTTTGAATATATATTCTTTGATACATGCATTTATATACATACTATATATACTTTTATGTATGTGATACACATATTTATTTGAGCATATGTCATTTAACAAAAATGGGTTTGTACTATTCCTAAACAGCTTTTCATTTATTTTTTTTAAAAAGATTTTTTATTTATTTATGCATACAAGCTGGGGTACAGGCCAGAGGTGTGGGGCGGCAAGAGGGTTCACCAGAGACAGAATGGGAAACAGAACAGGCAGATCGACGGAAACACACTGCTGAGGGGAGCAGTGGGCGAGGCAGGAGAGGTCTGCTGCACCATGTGGGAATCTCCCTGGCCAGGCGTCAAACTCGTGTCACCGCTGCGGACAGCTCCACAGCGCATCGCTTAACTGCTGCGCCACCAGGGAGGCCCCCTAAACAGCTTTTTAAGTTTAATATATAATGAACATTTTCCCCTGTTACTAAATGTGATTAATCACTGAACTTTTCTAATTTTGCTGTTATTAATAATACTCTGGTGTTCTTTCTGTATATAATTTTGATTTTTTAAGTATTTCCTTAGGTCACAGAGTATGAGTATTTTAAAAGCTCTTAATATATATTAAGGGTCAGTGTCTGCCTTCCTGGTAATAAGACAGGAGACAGCCAGCCTGTCTCATCAAACTAGCCAGTTTAGTGGCTTCTTTCTTGTCACACTTCATATAATGACTGCTAGTAACTAATAAATTTTATTTATTTATTTAAAAAAAATTTTTTTTTAAAGATTTATTTATACAAGCTGGGGTACAGGCCAGAGGCGTGGGGCGGCGAGAGGGTTCACCAGAGACAGAGTGGGGAGCAGAACAGGCACATCAGAAATACACTGCTGAGGGGAGCAGCAGGTGAGGCAGGAGAGGTCTGCCGCACCATGTGGGATTCTCCTGGGCTGGGCATGGAACCCACATCGCGCGCTGCTGACAGCTCCACAGCGTAGCGCTCAACCGCTGTGCCACCAGGGAGGCCCACTACTAATAAATTTTAAATAGACACCCATGTATGCATTTTTGATTTCAGCTTTAGGGCTGTCAGTCTCTGTTGGCCCCTGGGAGGTATTCAAGATAATGGTGACTATCAGCAAAGTAGAGCGAGTTTGGGCTGAGAGACCTGGTAAGTAGGCCTGTAACCTATAGCAATGGAGAGAGCAGTTCAGGCCTTCTCTGACAGGCAGAAAGAACACTTCAGTGACAATGCACACTAACATCTTTTCTGTCAGGACTTTGACTTTTATGCAGTTCTCTCTGTGTAACACCTACTTCTTTCAGGTCTCAAAATAATAGCAGGCCATCTTTCTTCAGCACTTACTATGTGCTAGACCCTTTACTTTGTGCCTTTAGGCATCATCTCCTCTCACTTGGGACCATTATCAACCCTGTTTTGTAAATGAGAGACCTGGGGCCCGGAAAGATTAAACACCTTGCATGTGGTTAGCTGGTAATTCTGGCCTCTCACTCAGGGTCACTAGTTTGCAGAGCTGATGCTCTTCACTACAGCACTTTCCCGGCCATTCTTTGGACTGTTAACTGGACTTGGGAAGCAGCTTCCAAGCCAGAGCTCTCAGAGTGCTTTTGTTTGTAGCACAATTCTCTTGACATCAGGTTCGTGAGTGTTACAAAAAGGCTAGATTTCTCTTCCTATTTCCTGCCTTTCCTTAAAGACTATGAACTGAGGTATTTATTTGATTGTGAGTCCTTTAACAGCCAGTGCCTATATCATCATAGTCTCTGAGTGAAATGGTGTCCAGCACAATGATTGGCATATGAGTGCCACAGCCAGAAAGTTTTCTCTAGAGTCAAGTATAAATAGGCCATAAAGATAAAGGAATTATGGTTAAATTAATTCAGTGTAGACTGTGTGGTGACAACGTAGGAATATTGCGTCACACACATCCATGTAGTGATTTCAGAGCACTTTTACATTTGTTTAAAATAGTAGTTGGTTCTGTGCTAGATGTTTGACATACATTGTGTCACTATGTAAACTGTTTTTCACAGCTCTTGAGAAGCTATCAAGGCAGCTATTATTATCCTTGGATTGTTGTGGTTTTTTCCCAAAGGAAAGAGCTGAAATTTGGCCGTATGTCAGAAACTAAGCTACCCATGGATGAGCAGAGTCTGAGCAGTTAGCCCTCCTTTGGCTTGAGACCAGGCCTTGGGCTACCTGGTCTTTTTTTCCACTTTGTTCGTTGGATCAGAAACTCTTCAAGGCTTCAGAGGAAGTGCAGAGAGTTGATTCTCATGTACCGGGAGAAGAGCATGTAGAGGCGGCGGAACCAGAGGAGCTGGCTGCGGTGGCAGGACATGGCTCTCTAGAAGAATCAAGAGGATTGGTTAGGAATGCTATACTGGAGATGTTTCTGTTGTTTCCAGTTCTGTCATAATCACCTTGAATCCTTCCTCCCCCTCACACACCTCATGCTATACAGTCTTCTCTGACTTCTTCCTGTACCCTTGGTCATCTCTGGATTGGCCTCCAATCACTGCTTCCCCCCTTTTAACTCCTACTTACAGCCCTGTCATAGTGGCAGATGTGGCTTACAGCAGCTCAAGTGCTCAGTCTACATGCATCAGCTCAATTTTAGCCCTGTGAGTTAAATACTATTATTTTTATTATTTTAATAATTGATGAAACTCATACATTTCTAATAGCAGGTAGGCAGTGAAACTGAGATTTGAAGCCATCTGACTCTAGAGCCTACATTCTTAATCACTTGCTTCACTACCTCACCTATGTAACACATACAGGCATGTTTGATGGGTGCAAGCTAAAATAAGGTGGTCAAACTCCTCTGGATAAGGTAAGATAGGAAGGTACAATCACTACTAGAAGAAAAAGGAATGGGTTCCCCTTGCCACCAGTGGGGGAAATGTTTATTATTTTGTTATTCAAACCTACTATTATTTATTTATTTAATCTTATTTTATATATATTTTACATCATTCTTCCTTTTTGTACAATGTATGCTTTCTGTTCTCAGGTGTAATCCCTGTAAAATTCCCACCACCAATTCACCTGTGCACCATCACCATAGTCCCTTGTGTTCTTCCCTCCCCTGTTTTGATCCTTCCCTATCTCCCTCCCCTGCAGAGTGTCCCTGATTAATAGTTGCCTGTTAATTTTGTTTTTAATTTATTATAATTTTTTCTGTCCCCTTATTTGTCAAACCTCATATAATTTAAACAGAATAGATCATAACAACTGATTCAGCTAGATATAAGATATATAAATGGTTTCTGCCTATTTTTCTCTAAGTACCATAATTAAACTGCTTCTCTAAGCTACTATCATCACAAAACTTTAAGAACTAATTTTATATTCACTGTCAGAACATACATGACTTTTGAGATATAAATATATGTGTGATAACCACATGCTTTAAACAATGACAAGAACTATCACTATAGGAGAGAGTCAGGCAAAATATTATGTAGCATTGTTTCAACAGAAAATACAATGAAATCTTTTAAATAAAAATTATTTTTAGAAACAAAATAGATGTTAAGAACTCATAGGCTAGTATTAAAATTTTGTCCTCCTTGCCACAGACTCTTTCTTAGCCCATTTTAAAAAGATTTATTTATTTAATTTATTTTTATTTATTTATTTTTTAATTGTAATTTATATCTTTTACATTTTGTATTCCCCTTGGGTAACCCACCACCAATTCACCCGTGACCCATCACCGTAGTCCCTGGTGCCCCTTTCTACCCCTTTTTGAGCCCTTATCCTCCCCCTTCCTCACTGAGTGTCTCTCTCTTGTTTGGTTCCCCTATATTCCTGTTATAAGTGAAACCATTTGATATTTTTCTCTTTCTTTCTGGCTTATTTCGCTGAGCATGATCCCTTCTAGTTCCATCCATGTTGCTGTGAATTGCATGTGTTTATCATTTTTGAATGCTGAATAGTATTCCATTGTGTATATGTACCACACCTTCTTGATCCAGTCATCTATTTTTGGGCATCTGGATTGTTTCCATACCTTAGCTATTGTAAACAGTGCTGCAATAAACATGTGGGTGCGTGTGTCCTTTTGGATTATTGTTTTTGTGTCCTTTGGATAGATTCCCAGGAATGGTATTGATGGGTCGTATGGAAGCTCCATTTTTAGCATTTTGAGGAATCACCATATAGCTTTCCATAGAGGTTGGACCAGTTTGCATTCCCACCAGCAGTGTTGACTTTGTTTTTGTTGAGCTGTGTGAGCTCCTTGTAGATTTTTGTTTCTAGTCCTTTATCGGTTCCATTGTGTGTGAATATCTTCTCCCAGTTGGTAGGGTGTCTGTTAGTTTTGTAATGTCTATTTTGCTGTACAGAGCTTTTTATTTTGATGTAATCCCAGCTGTTTATCTTGTCCTTCACTTCCTTCTTTTGGGGGCATGTTTTTTTAAAGATTTTGCTGAGATGTATGTTGTGTAGAGTTTCGCCTATATTTTCTTCCATAAATTTTATGGTTTCAGGTTTTACCTCCAGGTCTTTTATCCATTTTGAGTTGGTTTTTGTGCATGGTGTGAGGTAGTAGTCTGGCTTCATTTTTTTGCATGTAGCAGTCCAGTTTTTCCAGCACCATTTATTGAATAAGCTGACCTTTTCCACTGCATTTGTTTTGCTCCTTTGTCAAAGGAGCTTTATTTCTGAATTTTCTATTTGGTTCCATTGGTCTTTGTGTCTGTTTTTTCCCCTAGTACCATGCTGTTTTAATTATTATGGCTTTATAGTATAGTTTGGGATCAGGGAGTGTAATCCCTCCGTTTTCCTTCTTTTTAGTCAGTAGAGCTTTAGCTATACGGGTTTTTTTTTTGTGGTTCCATATGAAGTTAATCAATATTTGTTCTATTTCTTTGAAGAATGTCATTGAGCTTTTTATCGGCATGGCATTGAATCTATAAATTGCTTTTGGTAGGATGGCCATTTTGATAATGTTAATTCTTTAAATCCATGAGCAGGGGATGTCTTTCCATTTTCTATGTCTCCCTCTATTTCTTTCAACGGTGTTTTATAGTTTCCTTTGTATAAGTCCTTTACCTCTTTTGTTAGATATTCCCAGGTATTTAATTTTTTTGGTTTCAATTTTGAAGGGGATGGATCTCTTTATTTTTAGTTATTTATGCACAGAAGAACTGGGGTGTAGGCCAGAGGTGCAGGGCGTGAGAGGATTCACCAGAGACAGAGTGGGGAGCAGAACCAGTAGATCTACTGAAATACACTGATGAGGGAAGCAGTGGGCGAGACAGGAGAGGTCTACTGCACTATGTGGGTTAGCTCCCTGGCTGGGGATTGAACTCATGCTGCAGTGACTGGTGATAGCTTGATAGCGCTGACTTAACCCCTGCGCCATCAGGGAGGTAAAGCTAAGCAAAAATAAAACGAAAAAGAGATCCAAATCATTCTTTCGAGTTTTCTCAGTTTTACCCATTGCTGTTCTTCTCTCTGTGGTAGACTTAAATCAACTGGGGACTGCCAGACAAATGAGAGCAATTCTCAATTGCCTTCTCCCTAGTCATCTTCCCTAAGTGTCTGTGGGCCTCACTGGGTCTAGCTCTTCCTCAATAGAAGATAGTGGTCAACCCCACTGGCTCTTTACAGAGACTCCTGGCAGGCCTGAATTCATTTTTTTTTAAAAGATTTATTTATTTATGCATACAAGCTGAGGTGTGGGGTGGTGAGAGGATTCACCAGAGACAGAGTGGGGAGCAGAACAGACAGATCGACTGAAGTACACTGCTGAGGGGAGCAGCAGGCAAGGCAGGAGAGGTCTGATGTACCATGTGGGAATCTCTCTGGCTGGGTATTGAACTCGTGCTGCAGTGGCTGTGGACAGCTTCATAGTGCTGCTCTTAACCCATTGCGCCACCAGGGAGGCCCTGAACTCATTTTTTTTTTTTAAAGATTTATTTATGAATGCATACAAGCTGGGGTGCAGGCCAGTGGTGTGGGTTGGTGAGAGGGTTCACCAGAGACAAGAGTGGAGAGCAGAACAGGCAGATTGACCGAAATACACTGCTGAGGGGAGCAGCGGGTGAGGCAGGAGAGGTCTGCTGCGCCGTGTGGGATTCTTCCCCACCAGGCATCAAACTTGCGCTGCAGCAGCCGACAGCTTCACAGTGCAACACTTAACCCATTGTGCCACTAGGGAGACCCAGGCCTGAATTCATTCTGGGCTCCAGCTAGAGCACTGCTCCATGTGTAATAGTGAAAAAATGGTAAGTTAAAATGTCTGCAATAAGGGATTTGTGATGTACAATATATCCAATGTTCCAATGTATAATAATGTACACATAGTATATTATTCCAATACAGTGGAATTAATAGGCAGCCATTATAAGTCTAATACTTAACGGCATAGGAGAAAATGGTCATATGTTCTTAAAGCAAGCTTTATATAGTAGGCACTGTTATCTCATTAAAAACATACACATATATATTTATATATCCTTATAAGCTATTTATACTCTTTATAGTGAAGACCCAACATGTTAACAATGGTGGTGGAATTGTAGGTAATTTTTATTAATTATTTTAATCATGTTCTTGAGGCTTTTATGTATTTCCACAATCAGCCCATGTTATTTACTTAAAAAAATGTATTAATATAATTAATAAAATAAAAAAGGTTAAAGTTCTTGCTAACACTCAGGGCCAGATGCGGAAGCACTATTGAAGGTCTGGGTTAAGGCCTCTACAGAGGCAGCATTCTGAGAAATAAGAGGGTCTGGGGCACAGATGTGGAGCTGGGGTGTCTAGGAATTTTGCGATCCTTACCTTGGCCTGTGCAACTTCCTTGTTGGTGAGTACAAACAGGATGTCCTGGGTATGAAGCAGAGAAAGGGGCAGGTCCAGAAGGGAGATGTACTTGCGCAGTACATTCACAGACTGAAGTGTGAGCACAGCACACCCTAGTTGCAGAAAGGGGAGAAGGAAAAGATCTTGTTGCTTCCATGCAGATTTCCTGCTGAACACACACACTACCTGTCCCTTGACTCTTGGGGCAGGGCAGTGACCATGTTGTTGCCAGAGGACTCTGACACCAGAGCTGCTCTCTGCCTGTTTTTCTCATGGATAGAAGGAGTAAAAAGGTCCTAGAAGACCTGGTTGGCTGCCCTCTGCCTGCTAGATGCCCTAACAAGAAAGGGTGGGTTGCTAGAAGTCAGGATCTGGCTACCTCAAGACCAAGGAAAATGGGGTGGAGACAAAATATTTACATTGGGAGTTATATTGTTCCCTGCTATGTTACTAAAGAACTGAGACTTGGGAAAAAGCTAAGGGGCTTTCTCAAAGCCTTGGTTTCTCATCTGTAAAATGGTGTTGAATGTGTGGGACCTGCCTGACTCACAGGGTTGATTTAAGAATCAAATGAACTATAATTGCATTTCAAAGACCTCACAGCTTGGAAAGCTCAATAAACCCACTCAGAAAGAGCACATACCCCTTATGTCTTCATTCATTTAACTCCTGAGAGGATGTATGTTATCTCCACTGGGTGGAGAGCTTAAGCTTTGGTGTAATGCAGTAAGTGGCCATGGGAGGTCAAACACCTTCCTTTAAATCAGAAAGAATTCCTAACTCAAGCAGATTAACCCAACAAGCACCATCATTTAGAAGATGTCTAGTTAAGTGTGGGGTTTTGGGTGGGCTGTGAGTTTGGACAAAAGAATGGAAGCATTCCAGAGGTAGAAAGACTGAGAAATCTAGACAAATGAGGGAGCAAGGTGCTGTGTGACAATTAATTTCATGTATCAACTTGACTGGGTCAGGAGGTACACAGATACTTGTCTAAACAATATTTCTGGGTATGTGTCTGTGACAGTGCTTCCATATAAGATTAACATTTGAATTGGGAGACTCAGGAAAGAAGACTGGTGTCTCCAATGTGGGTGGGCCTTATATAGTCTGTTGAGGGCCTGAACAGAAGAAAAGGCAGAAGGGAAAATTTGCTCGTTTCTTCCTAACGGCTTAATCCGGAATATTAGTGTTCCCCTGTACTTAGCTGGGATTTACACCACTGGCTCCTCTGGTTCTGTGGTCTTTGGACTCAGACTGAATCACACCACTAGCCCTCCTGGGTCTCTAGCTTGTAGACAGCAGACTACGGGAATTCTCATCCTCCATAACTGCATGAGCCAATTCCTTATTAGGTAGGTAGATGGTATACATAAGGGGGTTTACTTTATTTTTACACACACACACACACACACACACACACACACACACACACACACACACTCTTATACATGAGATATATAATTTGTTGGTTTTATATCTCTGGAGAATCCTGACTAACATACCTGGCCTCCATACCTGGAGGCTGCCTTTTCCAGCAGGGCACTTCCCAATGGATACCACCTCATTCTGACACCAATGGGCACCCTAAGCTGAGTGAGAATATGGTCATCCCCCCTTCTCCCACCCCACACCTCTACATTTGTAAATTTCGCCCCAATAAGTTTCTTAGAGGGAAAGAAACTATCAGCCTTTCACAAAGGGGACAGGTCTTACCTTTAGGTAACTTCCCTTCTGAGTGCAGAGTCCTGGAGGAAGGAAAGGATTAAAGTGTGAAAGTAGGAATTCCGGGCCTCCCCAGTGGCGCAGCGGTTAAGAGCTGCGCTGTGGAGCTGTCGGCAGCGTCAACGCGAGTTCGATGCCTGGCGGGGAGAATCCCACATGGTGGGGCAGACCCCTCCTGCCTCACCCGCTGCTCCCCTCAGCAGTGTATCTCTGATCTGCCTGTTCTGCTCCCCACTCTGTCTCTGGTGAACCCTCTCACCGCCCCACGCCTCTGGCCTGTACCCCAGCTTGTATGTATAAATAAAAAATAAATCTTAAAAAAAAAAAAAAAGAAAGTAGGAATTCCTTTGTAAGTAACAGGAAGGGCCTTTAGAGTAAGGCCTACCACACCCTATGGTCCTCCATATACGTTCCTAGAAACTTTTTTTTGCCTAAATTGCCATAGATTTCTGGGATTCCATACCTCTAGCTACAGCTGAAGGGACCAGGCTGGGCACCTTGCCAGGGACAGCCCATCTAGAGGCTGGTCACTCACTCTTTAAAGTTTTTTTCTTTTGAAATTTTAAGTATGGTGGGAAAGTATTTAAAAATATTTATTGTATTTAAAATATTTAAGTATTTAAAATAAAAATAACTATCTTCCTTGATAGTTCCTTTCTCCTTTTTGACCTCCTCCATTGCCACCTCTAACAGTAAAGGCCATTGTGTGTTCACTACCTGGTGAAGAGGGGCGAGGGGTCCCACAGTAATGAGCTGAGGGATGGAAAAGTATAGGTAGGTAGTCCTCGCCTCACCCCCAACCCACAGATACATATTCATATGAAAAGGGGTTTTTTTGGAGCAGGAAAGAAAAGTTGGGAAGAATTGATAAACTTATGGGGCCTAACTCCCTGGCAGAGCCCTGAGAAATAGGAAACCTTGAAAACAGTTTCTAGGATCTGAAGTCAGAGGTGACTTGTTATGCACTCTGGGTAGAGCCCTGGGAATATTCCAGATTTGAAGTGGTGAGGATCTCCAAGGAAATAGTTGGGAATACAGGAAATAAATTAAGGAGAGAGAGGAGCACTGGAGACAAACACCTGGAAATCACACTTAAAACACAAAAGGCACGGGGAAATCTGTACTGAGATAAGCCTGGGGCTGGAGATGGAACCCTGAGAACAGGAGTATGAAGGGTCTTCTGGTAGAGGGAAATCAGGAAGAAACTGGGAGGTGGCCAGAGGGGCCAGAGGAGGGAGGACAAGCCAACCAAGACAAGTCGGAGCAGCTTGTTAGTGAGTGACAGTCATGGTTAAATGCTGTGGACAGGTTGAGACTGGTGAGAGCTGAAATAAACCTACGGAACTTAGCAACAAGGATGTGATTGTAGAGAAAACAATTTAAGTAGTTTGGGAGTAGAAGGCAGGAATAGAGGGAAGGAAGAAGAGGAAAAGTGGATGGATATGAATCCTTGCACAAGAAGACACATGGTTCCCCTAAGCATTAATGCCTGAAGTCTCGGGGTAGGGTGAGGAGCAGCTGCCCAGATTGAGGAGGGCAGTGCAGCCACAAATGGAGTGAGGCCAGAGAGGGGGAAAGCAGGGGTGGCCCAGAAGATAAGCCTTACTCCCTTTTTGGGAACCTAAGGGACTTCCACTTGCCAGATGAGTAGTGGGAAGGACCACTGAGGTCCCTAAGAGGTGTGGGTGGGAGGAGACTTGGGGTCTGCTATGGAGAAAGTGCCCATGCTATGGAGACAGGCTGAGCCTGCTGTGAAGCAGTGAAACTGCTCTGGGCCTGGAAATGGAATGCCAGCTCCTAGGACGTGCTTCTTGCAACTATGTCACGCATGGTCAGCGTGTGTGTTCTCTGGTTCTGTGATGTTTGCTTTGTTTTTCCTAGCACATGGGCTCCTCTGAGAGCTTCCACAGTTAAGGAAATAAGAACTGCCAGGAAAGAAGAGTTCACAAATAATAATTTCTAGCATCTTCTAGTAAGTGACATACAACTTAGGGACAAGGCTGGAGGACCCTAATACTGGAGTGGTCTTCTCAGCAGACAGAATAGTGGACACCCAGGATTCCTGGATTCCATTTCTGCCTCTGCCCTCGTTCAGCCTGGTAGCGCTGGGTAATCTACTATCTCAGTTAAGTAAGGTGAAATTAATAGTAGGTGAGGTCCTTTCCAGCTTCACGTAAGTTCCTGTTTCAGTTGAGAATGTTTAGAAGCTTATAAAATAAGTCCTTTACTTCAAGTTGCCCCATTTCTTCCTCAGTAGCTATCCCAGGCCCACTCTATTGCTGCTCATGGTGCCCAGGAAAATCACTTTTTTTTTTTAAAGATTTATTTATTTATGCATACAGGAACTGTGGGGGTGAGAGGATTCACCAGAGACAGAGTCAGATCGATGGAAGTACACTGCTGAGGGGAGCAGCAGGTGACGCAGGAGAGGTCTGCTGCGCCATGTGGGAATCTCCCTGGCTGGGGATCGAACTCGTGCTGCAGATAGCTTCATAGGCTAAGACTTAACCTGTTGCACCACCAGGGAGGCCCGGAAAAGCACTTCTTTAAAGACAAGAAACATTGCATATGTTTGTATGACCCTGACTAAGTCACTCATATCTTTGAGGTTCAATTTTATTCTTACGGATATAACGCAGCTACATATCTGTAAAATAAGGTGACTGTGAAAAACAAATGTTATGTTCTCCATGTTCTGAATACTCCTCTCCAAAGAAAGATTTGAGATGGTACATAGCAGATACAAACGAAGATAACAAGGTAAGTGAGAAATACAGAAGAAAGAAGATGAAACCAGAAGGCACAAAAATTCAGAGAACTCAATCCTTAAAGTTTATACATGCGCTTCAGAGGGGTGCAAATTTGGCCCTAAATTTTTCTGTGACCAAAGCAAAGAAAGGAATAAAATCAGCTACGCCTTTTATTCTGTCTGTGGGGGTAAAAAGACTTAGCTGTTTAGGAGATGAGACACCAAACACAAGATTTGTGAGAGATTTCTCACAGGGGAACATGGTAAGAAGTAGTGAGCAATGAACAGTGTTAGCTGTCTAATAATTCAATAGGAAGTTTCATGGAGTTCGGATAATGAATAGGAAAGTGATTTTGAAAACAAACCCTCTCCCACTTCCAGCACCTGGAGAATCCTACCTCACAGCTGCATACAAAGCGACATGATTGCTGTGGCCACTCACTCCCCCTGCATCGAAAGTCACCACCTGTAGAGAAATACAGTTTTCACTGATCCCTGTCTGAATACTTAGCATACTGCTTCACATTCAAGTAGTCATTCCCAACCCCTTGGGAAGGAAAGCAGAGTGCAGGACCTTGAAGCTTTTCAAATGTTGAGAATATCTGAACTGACTTTGAAACAGATCAATGGTGTGTGACTCTTGGCTTGGTTGATTGAGTGGAGACTGTTTCCCTGAGTTTTACTATTTACTCTTGTTCTTGGCCATGGGACAGAGAGGAATTCAGCCATGACAGAAACCCAGGTCCAGAATATCTTTGTTCTTATCTGTGAGCCATTTATTAGCACATTAAACTTTCCTGGCTAGCTGCTGTGTTCATGTAGATGTCACCTGTTTGTCACTTTTCCTCATGCCAGACTGAGGGCACAGAAGCTTTGAGGGGGAATGTCCACATGCCCTGGAGTTAAATTCACAAAAGTGTATCCACTCACAGGCTGCCTCTGTTTCCATTTTCACAGATATGTCAACATCTGTCTATTAACTATGAACTTAGCCTAGGTACCAACATTTCATTTCTGCATAGAGGGATTTAAAAAACCCAAGGGCTTATTTTAATAACAGTAACAATGGATAGTTTGAATGATAAAAGAAACATAAGAAAGAAAGAAAGAACTCAGAGAAAAGGAATAGGAATGGTTGGTTCAGGGGACAGAAGTGGGCAAGCTGTCCCCAAGGAAAGAAGGTGATAGGGAATATGGATAAAGGGGCCTGGAACTGGAAATGAAATACACAGCGTGGAGATCCACATTAGCCTTTCTTTCCTTTTCCTTTTTTTTAGAATAACAAAAAATATTTTACTAAAACATAAGATTTATGAGAATTTCCAGGCAAGTTATACAAAATGGCCACAAGCTATTTTTTGAAGGGAGGACTCTACATGTGACAGCAAAGTCACAATGTTATTAAACAACACTTGTTTAATATTCCCATTTTGGTTCATACAATCAAGCTTGTCCATCTATGATGTTTAAATAAAGTTAGATTTGGAATAGAGAGGATGTTCTAAAGAACAGGTTAGCTGCTTTTAACCAATGCAACTAGGTCACCATAAAAAGGGGAAAGGAGGGGCCTCCCCGGTGGCGCAGCGGTTGAGCGCTGCGGTTGAGCGCTGCGCTGTGGAGCTGTTGGCAGTGGCGACTGAGTTCGATGCCCAGCCGGGGAGAATCCCACATGCGCGGCAGACCTCTCCTGCCTCGCCCGCTGCTCCCCTCAGCAGTGTGTTTCTGATCTGCCTGTTCTGCTCCCCGCTCTGTCTCTGGTGAACTCTCACGCCGCCCCACGCCTCTGGCCTGTACCCCAACTTGTATGTATAAATAAAAAATAAATCTTTAAAAAAAAAAAAGGGGAAGGAGCCCATAAAATTAAAAGAACAAACAACAAACAAACAACTGCCTATTGTTCCTCAAAAAATAATAAGGAAAAACACCCACACCCCTGAGCTAACCCTGACAACTACCTCCACTCACAGTGCTTTATACTTGAACCACAATGGGGGAGCTGAATTCAGGCAGGGATGGGAGGCTGTTTTTAAATGCTTTGCAGCAATCCAGATGATACTCCTAGCCTCTGCTCAGGCTTCACAACAGTAAATCAGGGCTAGGCACAGATTTGCTAATGTGCATTTAATCACCAGAGGACTGAAGATGCTTGGGCTATTATTCTATAATGTTTCTAAGACTGTTCATTAAATACAAAGAAAGAAGGAAGAAGTCTTGGCAGAACAGGAGAAGTGCTGCACACTTGATGATCAGATCGATTAAAACAGTATTCATGGCATGTAGCCTAGTCTGTGCTCTAGCTGTTTCCATGGCCTGGGCTTTGCTGCTCTTCCAGTGCTGCCCTACATCATTTGCTAATGGACCTCTGGATCAGGAGCACTTAACAAAGCCTGGATCGATTGATAGCAGAACTGTGCAAATCTTCAGTACTGGGAACACTGCTCTTTCAAAATATCTAACATATTCACTGGTCATGAAACGTACTTTAGAGGCTGATTGATACTGGGTATTCTTCGGAAGGAACGGTTCAAATTTAAAGTCTTTCAGAGGGGATTCCTGGGGTCCAGCAATGAAAATAACAGGTGTTGGGGCCTCCCTGGTGGCGCAAGGAGTTATGTCTCAGCACTGTGAAGCTATCCTCAGTCACTGCAGCACGAGTTCGATACCTGGCCAGGGAGCTTTCCACATGGCGAAGCAGACCTCTCCTATCTTTCCCGCTGCTCCCCTTAGCAGTGTATTTCAGTCGATTTGCCTGTTCTGCTCCCCACTCTGTCTCTGGTGAATCCTCTCACCCCCCTGCACCAGATCTTGTATACATACATGCATACATACATACATACATAAACATACATAAAAAATACTAAAAAGAAAATAACAGGTATTGCCTTCATCTGGTTTTGCCAGCAAACGCTGGGTTTCCTTGGTAATCTTGTAGGGTAGCATGGCCATTTGTCAGATACTGAGTTTGGCCTCTAGTCTTGTCTCCTACCATTGGCCTTTCTATTTAAACTATAAGACATGTCAACTTCATGTATAGAAGCCATTTGTTACAATAAGAGCAGCTGACATTTATTGAGCACAGGTTGGGTTGGGGGGTAGGTGGGCTGAGTATAGATTGAAAGAAATGTAAAATTGTGTCAATTGATCCTGATTCAAATGAATTGTAAAAATAAAAACACTTATCACATGATACTGAGACATATGACAAGAGACTTTGAAATATAAAACACTGATATTAGTGAATTATTGATTTTAGGTGTGATAATGGTATTACGTTAAAAAGAGTCAGGATCTTTTAGAAATGCATAGACATTTAAAATACTTAATGTGATATATGATGCCAATGATTTGCTTCAAAAACTACAGGATGTGGGGAAGATGAATAGGTTTTTTTTTTAAAGATTTATTTTTATTTATTTATGCAAATAAGAACTGGGGTGTAGGCCAGAGGTGTGGGGTGAGAGAAGTCACCAGAGACAGAGTGGGGAGCAGAACAGGCGGATCTACTGAAACACACTGCTAACGGTAGCAGTGGTTGAGGCAGGATAGGTCTGCTGCGCCATGTGGGAAGCTCCCTGGCTGGGGATTGAACTCGTGCTGCAGTGACTGGTGATAGCTTGATAGCATTGAGCCTTTGACCCCTTGCACCACCAGGGAGGCCCTGAACAGGTTTTTATTTTTATTTTGTTTTATTTAAAGATTTATTTATTTATGCATACAAGCTGGGGTACAGGCCAGAGGCGTGGGGCAGCAAGAGGGTTCACCAGAGACAGAGTGGGGAGCAAAACAGGCAGATCGACGGAAATATACTGCTGAGGAGAGCAGTGGGTGAGGCAGGAGAGGTCTGCCAAGCCATGTGGGACTCTCCCCTGCTGGGGTTCAAGCTTGCATCGCAGCTGCCCACAGCTCCACAGAGCAGCACTTAACCGCTACGCCACCAGGGGGGCCTGAACAGGTTTTTAAATGAGAATAATTTTGACTATAAGTTAATAATTACTGATGTTAAGTGATAGGAAATGAGGTTTATTAAACCATTCTCTCTACTTTTGCATATTTGATATTTTCCATAGCAATAAGTAAAAAACTAATCACACATGTCATTATACATTTGCTAAAACCCATAGAACATACAACACCAAAAGTGAACCCTAATGTAAACTATGGACTTCAGGTGATGATGTGTCAATGTTGATTCACCATTTGTAACAAATTATGGGGTTTAGGGGATATGTGCTTTTGCTCAATTTTGCTGTGACGTAAAACTGCTCTAAAAAATACCGCCTATTGGCCGCTCTTGTCTTGAGACTGCCCGCCTGTGTCTATGGAGCTGTTTCTTCTCACAAATGTTTTCCTTTCAAAAGCACAGCAGCTCTCTGCCTTCCTTTCTCCTTTTCCTAATAAACCTGTCCCTTTAAAATGTAAATATATATATATATATATATATATATATATATGTATATACTATTTAAAAAGCTAACTCAAGTATCTCATTATTATCTTATTATTCCATGTAAAAGGGGGGAGGGTAAGGATGACCTGATTCTACTCTTATCTCTAATACGAGTTAACCCCAGCCTTTTGGGCAAGTCACACATCTTCACCAGTGGAAGTTATTTTCACTTTCAGTGTCTTGGTTTTCTCATCTGAGATTGAATCAGAAAAGTAAAGTAACACCTGCCGTACTTTCCTCACTAACTGATATGAAAATAAAATCTGGTGAAAGTGTTGAAGGCCTATCCAGCTGTAAAGTTAGAGTGTACTGACTCTAGATCCACTGCCATTAGTGTGTGAGGCCAGGGACAGGTTATCAGAGGTATGCAGGAGGGATTCCTTGGTTGGGGGATTTGGGGCCATGTGGAGTTTGATTCAATCGCTTTTGAAATTCTCCAAGGTCTTTGTTTCTTCCATTCTACCTCTTCTTATAAAATTATTTTTGCTGCAAAGAGGGCTCAGTTGAATTGTATCCAGGTCTCTGGACTTTAGCAGATTACAGGTTTTTGCGTGAAAACAATGGTACCTGTAGTTCTTTACGGATTTATCTACTCCCCACTCCCCCTTAATTGCAAAAATCTCTATTAAATAAAATCTTACCTAGCTCCCAACAAGCAAGAGATAACAGTGAAGCTGCTCTGGTTTTTCTAAGACTGTGGTTCTCACTTGGGGGCAGTTTTGCCCCAAGGACAATTTAGCAATGTCTGGAGTTATTTTGATTGTGACAACTGAGGGGGGGCATTGCTATTGGATAGAGGCAGGTTATCTGGTGGGATGCTCCAAACAGCCTTGAAAGCACAGGACAACTCCCACCCCAAAGAATGATTGGGCCCCAGAGCTGTCAACAGTGCCTCTGTTGAAACATCCCACCCTAAAGGAGCAAGGAATAGGTATGTTTGGCTCATTGTTGAGTCCCCAGACAGTGAATAACACATGCTCGGTGCTCAGTAAATATTTGTGGAATGAAAGTTGAGGTAGGTGGGCCTCCCTGGTGGCGCAGCGGTTAAGCGCTGCGCTGTGGAGCTGTCGGCAGCAGCGATGTGAGTTCGACACCCAGCCGGGGAGAATCCCACATGGTGCGGCAGACCTCTCCTGCCTCGCCCGCTGCTCCCCTTAGCAGTGTACTTCTGATCTGCCTGTTCTGCTCCCTACTTTGTCTCTGGTGAACCCTCTCGCCGCCCCACACCTCTGGCCTGTACCCCAGCTTGTATGTATAAATAAATAAATCTTTAAAAAAAAAAAGAAAAGAAAGTTGAGGTAGGGTTAGGCCTAGGACCTGGCCTATTTGACATCAAGGATACTACCAAGTCCCTAAGCTGCTTTCTGTAGAGGGGAACATTATACTTTTCAAAGAACTGTCCCATCAGCTATACCATGTGGTTCTTGTAATGCTCTGTAGTGGGCAAGAAGAACAGTTTGGCAAGTCTATGACTGAGCTTGGACCAGATAGACTCTTCCTATCACACTGTGCTAATGGCTGCAGAGCCAGCTTTTGCTTTGGATGAAGAACTTTTTCTTCAACAAGGCTCAAGTAAGAAAAACTCTTGCCACAGCTTAGCTCTGTCCATCCCTACTGGTGCTTCATCTTCTCGAACTGAGAAGTTGGTATTTCCATCTGGATGGGGCACCTGGGACCCTCCCAAGGTGTATGTACTCAGCCTGGTACAGGATACTGCCACTGAGTAACCTGTCACCTGCCTATGAATTTCTTATCGGTGGCCCAGCAGGAATTATGGGACAGTGGAGGTGCATTTCACTTTGCTATGGACTGTGTGAAAATCTATACTTAGCTCAATTATAGTCACTTATGTCCCCACTTGCCATGGTGTTAGCATGGTCTTATACTTCTGTTTGTGGCACTAAGCATAGCCAGGTATATTATTCGCAAATGTACTCTGATAATTTGAGAGTTTCCTTATTAACAGCAGGGTGCGTTAAAGAATTGTTTTAAAATGAATTCCTTATTTACAGAAATTAAATCAATTCAAAATTATCCTGTTCCTGAAGGTCTTCTCACTTACTGAATGAATGTGAACAGCTAGGAAAGATCTCTAAGCAGGGAGCTGGCAGTTATGGTTGGGACAGTTTTGGGATGAGCACTATCTAGAACCTGTTCCAATTCTTAGAGATACTTAGATGCCATGGTACACTCCTTGCCTTTATGGACCTTACAGTCTCATTCACAAGACATGGCCTGTCCTTAAGGGATAAAAGGCGTAAGGCACACAACAAGTACTAGTAGTAGATGTTCATCTTAGAAAGGAATGAAGAAGTCAGGGAAGGCTTCTTGAAGAAGACAATCTTAAGTAGGCCTCAGCCGCAAATCACTTCTCTGGGACACAAACTTAGGAAAGTCTTCTGAGAGCAGGCATGGCAGGAGGAGCAGTCCGTACTTTTAAGTTCCTCCCTGGATATTCAGAGCCAAAACCTGGTGCAACATGAGCTACAAAAGAAGGCCCTTCAGCAAAGACCAATCCTGTTCACTAGACTTAAGCAAGGGCCAGATCAAAGGGGCCAAGTTTGGGAAGATGGGAGTTTATCTCATAAGCAGGCATTACTGGGGAGACCACCATTCTTAGGCACTAAAGCAGGGGAAGAAAGAAACTATTTAATTGCAGGCAGATCCTGAGGAAACCACTACTCTAGGAAAATGGGGTAACAAGGGGGTAGTGCTTCATTTACCCTCTGCTTTACTTCAGGCTAGCCCTGAAGACCAGCTCTGTCTACCTGTCTAGACTGTGGAGCTCTGAGAAGTTCTCACAGTGGGCTGGACCTTTGACTTCTAAATTCATGGGCCGAAAATGTTGGCTTCATACTCAGCCCCTTTGGGAAGGTAAAGCTAAGAGGTGTGGACCTGTAAGCTGCTGATGACCATTTTTCCAGTCAGGAAAAAAGAATGAAATCAGTGCACAGAGCAAGATGGTGAAGAGTCCTAGAAGGGTCAGGGGCCACCTGTAACTTTGTTTTACATGATTTAGAGTGAGCCAGACAGGTACCCCTTTTTGCCTGTGTGGACAGTTCAATATTTCAATGAAAATATGCTCTTAAGAAAGGTCTAATTGGGCCTCCTGGTGGCACAAGGGTTAAAGTCTTAGTGTTTTCAAGCTATCACCAGCCACTGCAGCATGAGTTCAATCCCTGGCCAGGGAGCTGACCCACATGGCGCAACAGACCTCTCCTGTCTCACCCACTGCTCCCCTCAGCAGTGTGTTTCAGTGGATCTGCCTGTTCTGCTCCCATTTCTGTCTCTGGTGAATCCTCTCACACCCCACACTTCTGGCCTACACCCCAGTTCTTGGATGCATAAATAAATAAAATAAATCTTAAAAGAAAGAAAGGTCTAATAAATCAGTTCACTCAGGGACTTCAGTGATAAAAGTCCAATGTTTCTGTGCCAGCAGGCTTCTTTTTTTTTTTTTTTTTAAATGAGGATTGATCAAACTTAAACCAAAAGATTAGGGCTTTAAATTTTTGGAATTTTAGGTTTTTACCATTGAAGGATTATTATTATTATAATTTATTACTTTGGAGGTGAACAGTAAGCTTTCCTGGCAGCCTTAAAATTGACCACTGGTGAGGGCCAGTCCAGTGGATCCCAGTAGAGCTGAGATGGGTGTCCCTGGACCTGGCCATCTCTGAAAGTAAATGTAAATCTCCACTGCTGCCCTAATTGTGACCAAATGTTCTCCCTGTAGTGGGTGATGAACTTATCCTTATGTTATTTGGAGTGAGAAACTAAGGCTTAAAATCTTAGCTTCACCACTTGCCTACCTTAGATTAGCTACTCAGACTCTGGAGATCTCAATGTCTTTCATGTAAAATAAGAATTAAGGGGCCTCCCTGTTGGCGCAGCAGTTAAGCGCTGCGCTGTGGAGCTGTCGGCAGCGGCAACACGAGTTCGACGCCCCACCAGGGAGAATCCCACATGGCGCGGCAGACCTCTCCTGCCTTGCCTGCTGCTCCCCTCAACAGTGTATTTCTGATCTGCCTGTTCTGCTCCCCACTCTGTCTCTGGTGAACCCTCCTTGCCGCCCCATGCCTCTGGCCTGTACCCCAGCTTGTATGTATAAATAAAAAATAAATCTTTAAAAAAAAAAGAAAAGAAAATAAGAATTAAAATAATGTTTACCTCTAAAGGTATAGTAATAGGGCCTCCCTGGTAGCAAAAGGGGTTAAGTCTCAGCACTATGAAGTTATCTGCAGCCACTGCAGCACAAATTCGATCCCCGGCCAGGTCGCTCCCCACATGGTGCGGCAGACCTCTCCTGCCTTGCGCACTGCTCCCCTCAGCAGTGTATTTCTGTTGCTCTGCCTGTTCTACTCCCCACTCTGTCTCTGGTGAATCCTCTAACTGCCCACCCCCCGCACCTCTGACCTGCACCCCAGTTCATGTATGCATAAATAAATAAATAAATCTTTAAAAAAATAAGGTTACAGTAATACTCTAAATGTGAAAATGCTTGATAAAAGGTGAGGTTGTGTATAAATGAGAGTCATAGCACAGGCTCCTGGGGACCTGAGTTTTTAGGGAGCAGGACAGAGGTGGGGAGTGAGGGGTTAGAGGACACAGTTTTGGAAAAAAACCTCTGCCTCTTCCTGAGCACTGATAATTCAGTTACCCAGTCTCACAAAAGGTGTGTTCACTCCTGAGTAGGTTTAAGGGAGAGCACTGGAGGTTTTTGCCTCCTTTTAGAGAGGCCCTTGAGAAGGAGGGTGGACGCAACACAGGTGCAACTGGGACCCTGGGCTTTGTATTCTGCGTGGGTGTCTCCTTACCAGGTTGATGCCATTCACTTCGATGTGCTGTAGGAGGATACTGGCCACATGCTCTGTGTCCCACTGTACACCTGGGTCATCTGGGAAGTCCCTGGGAGGAATAAGCACTATTTGAGCACCATTTTGAATCAGGTGCCCTGTGAAGAACTTCCCCCTGTGAAGAACTCCAGAGGCTGTGCCAGTGTGTGCCAGTGTTGTGATAGGAAAGGGGTAGACCTTTTCCTTTAAGTATCTAGATTTTAGTTAAATAGACAAGATTTAGAAGCATGGCTCAACTAGAAATTAATGAATAATTCTATACAGCACACTTTTGGGGCTTAGGGCTTGTTTCTGAGGGGAAGGAACAAGACATCAATGAGATAAGGATCTGCCGACAATTTGGGGACACAAGGCAGAATGATGTGTATTTTTGTAAGACCAATACTAATAGCACTTTAATAAAAAGTACAAAGAACTTTTACATATGAGATAGCTTGCTTGCAAGTTGTGAGCACTGGATTTAAACTCAGGTTTCTTCCTGTATCCTTATGTTTACTGCAGCACTATTTACAATATCTAAGCTATGGAAACAACCTAAATGCCCAAAAACAGATGAATGGATCAGAGATGTGACATACACATACAATGGAATACTGTTCAGCAATCAAAAAAGATAAACTCATTCCATTTTCAGCAACATGGATGAAGCTGGAAGGGATTATGCTCAGTGAAATAAGTCAGGAAGAAAATGAAAAATATCAGATGGTTTCACTTATAGAAGGAATAAAGGGGGGAAAAAAGACAAAACTTGCAGGCAAACTATAGATCTGATGCATACAGCAGGGGATGGGGAGAGAAGGGGGTCATAACAGGAGAGGGAAGAGCACAAGGGACTGTAGTGATGAGTCACTGATGCTGTGGTAGGGGGAGAACTAGAGAGACTACCCCTGAGAGGAAAAATTAAATACTTTCCAAAAAATGAATGACATAATAGAAATATTTAATCAATAAACCTAGCCAGGTGTCCTGACTGCAAAGCCAAGGTGTTTAGCAATATTTCCTACCTTCAATTGCTGATCTCAGGAGCAGAGATCTCTGCCAGATTAATCTGCACCTTATCAGTAGCCCACGGGTTGCTTGGGTCTAGAGGACAGAGGCGAGCACTATAGGAAGGAACATGGAGGCCACTGCTGGGTAAGCACGACCCAAGGCTCAGGGGAGACATGGCAAGGGATATAACAAGCAGCCCCACCCCAGAAGTATAGGATGGAGTACTGCAATGATAAAGTGCTCCAGAGTTATCAAAGGTACTGTGGAGAGGGCTCATCAGGCAGGATGACAGAATGCCCAAGTTCCAGTTCTGCTCACCATGTCACACGGGCATGAGACATGTCACCCATAAAGATGAGATAATCCCAGGCTATTTCTGGAGTATTGCCAACCAGGGAAGCTCACCTGAGCTTTGGTGTTCAAGGTTTTTATTGGTGTTCCATCTCTATGCATGATGGATCGAGTGGTTATCTATGAGGTTGGTCTTAGCCTCCACATAGATTGATACTGCATGGCCCAAGTCCCCACTTTAAGGTCTACCTACCCCAAATAAAGACATTGCTATCAGTCATGACACAAAAGCCAAGGGCAAAGGCTAGTTCTCTCTTTGGGCAAGGCCAAATTCTTCATTGTACACCTTCCTTATATTTAGGAACCTTACTGAACTTTCTGTCAATTATGGCCTGACCGTCCACTTAGCACCTATCTAGATAGAGTACCTTATTATTTTCTATTATTTTGTGTTTCCCTACTTAAAATCAAAATATGAGAGTAGATCTATGTCTTACTCTTCTATTTCTCATGTGGTAGTTTGTATAATCCAAGTCAAAGAACAATTTATTTAAATAAACAGCAACAATATATAATTGAACTTCTACGATGTGCAAGACACTGTGTTAAGAGGCTTCTAGGTACTAGCTGGTTGATAGTGGTTGTCTCTATTTGAGTCAAAGGCAGTTATACCAGCCTTGTGGGGTTAGAACATACAAGAGCTTTGGAAAATAGCAACATTATGAACAGACTAGGGATAAAAAATATACATAAAGTGGGGAAGAGAGCAAGTCATCCCAAGAGGACAAACCTCCCCTCCAGGTAGGAAACAATAAAAGTTTGTGCTGGGAAACTTGAGATAAATGTAGAAAAAGTGACTCCTTTCAGACTTACTACCTGAGTTGTCCTTTGCCTAAAGTTCAATCCTGATCAATTTAAAGCCTGAAGCAAGAAATAACTTTTGCAATTTCCTCTTTTCTCTGATCTATTAACAATTCTGTGTTAGATAAACACACTAGCAGAATGTAAACAGAAGTGCTGTGAGTCAACCTTTGGATTCTTCCTTAAGAGACAGTTGGTGAATGGCCTTTGTCCCACTTTTCTTTGTGCTGTCCTTCTTCATGCTGGCTAAAATTTGTAGGAGCTGATTAGAATGAAGTAGCCACCTTGGCCCATGAAGTAATCTTAGGTATAAAAGTGAGACACAGCAGAGTAACAAAAAAGGAGGGTCCTGACCTGGACTTGAGGCATGGAGCTATCCCATCTGCCCCTGACAGTGTGATTTTCAGTTGTGTGCTGCATACCCAAGACTTGACTTATTTTATATGCCATAATTTTTTAAGTCTCCTTTTTATTGATTATTTAGGTTGTTACCCTTTGTATTATTGTAATAAGGATGTAACAAGCATCCTTATATATAATTTTTTGTGTGCATCTGTCCATATTTCCTTGGAATAAAATCATAGAAATGTAATTTGAGTCAAGAGTAAATGAAGAGAAAATATATAGAACTCTCTTAATACCCTGTTATGAAGAGTAAATGGAAAGTACATTAAGTTGCAAGAAATTCAGCATCAAGGGAGTGTTTTTATCAGGGAGAAAAAGAGACCTGTGCATTTTACAGGATGATCAGAAAGACTAACAAGTGCTATCAAGAGCTCTGATCTTCCTAAAAATTTCATGTATATATTTTGACACCTACTGTCTCATCCTATGAGTTCCCTGAAGAGTCCAGATCATTTGCCCCCTTTTACAGTTGGAAAGACCTGCCAAGGGGGGCCTCCCTGGTGGCGCAAATGGTTAAGTCTCAGTCTTTGAAACAATCAGCAGCCACTGCAGCATGAGTTCAATCCCAGCCAGGGAGATTCCCACATGGTGCTGCAGACTTCTCCTGCGTTGCCTGCTACTCCCCTCAGCAGTGTATTTCAATCTGCTGTTCTGCTCCCCACTCTGTCTCTGAATCCTCTCACCCCCCCCACACCTCTGGCCTATACCCCAGCTCTTGTATGCATAAATAAATAAAATCCCTTAAAAAAGAAGACCTGCCTAGATGAGAACTACATGTGATATATATGGAGTTACACAGACACTAATGGGGCTGGCTGACTGGGAATATTATATATAGGATATCATATATCATATATATTATATATTTGTTATATTACATATAATATATTATATATATTATATATTACAAAGATTCCAATTTTGTTGACCAACTCTTCTCCTTTGAGGGACTGTGTATAATTCAAAGCTGATCTCAAAGCAGCAGTCAAGCCTCAAAGAGTAGTCAAGCTTTACATTTAATGAACACCTGGCATCGTCCTTTCCATTTGACGCAAATGTCAACTATGCAATGGATGTTGCAGCACCAGACCTGCATTCTAAGCTGTTTCCTTGCTGTTTGATTCCTCAAATCTGGCTCTGTATATAGCCTACAGAAAACAGTTATAAAGTCATTTAGAGTTAGTAACTTAGAATTCCTAGAAACTTCTAATATTTAGGAAGGTCTTTCAGGGCTTTTATTGCAATGTTCGAATATAGAAATTTCTGGGGTACTGATGTGCCTGGACAAGTTTGCTAAGAAGTAAAGCTGAGTAATTCTGGCTGAAACAGATGGATATGGTGGACTGTAACCAAGTTTCTAGCCAGATTTAGTCTTAAAGCAGAGATGATAATGCAGAAGAGTTGAGAATGAGAATAACCAGGGATTGCATCAGTCAGTTGTTGAATCTTCCTTAACTTGACATGCCTCTCTCCTTTCAGAATTCCAGTATATAGATCTCTCAGCTCGGCAATGCTAAAACTCGCTAAAATATACACCAAGTCATACCTGCACTAAACTTTCTAATTTAGAGACCCATTTTTTTTTTCACTCCTTCACTCTACATCTTAAATCAACCAGGTGTTTTTTCCTGATAAGATGCCAGCAATGGTGAGCAGGGAATAAAGGTGGAACTTCCAAGTTGATTCACAATGCTGTCTGAAGGACTATTTAAAACATTAACAAGGTCTATTAAGGATTGTTTGAAGAAAATAAGCAACTTACAAAGGAACAAATGCAAATTATCAACATATATTCTGGATCAAAGAAATTCAAAATTAAAACAGCTGTGTGTGTGCATGTGTGTGTCTGGGTGTGTGAAAGGGCACAGAGAGAAAGGGAGAAGGACTTTATACTGTTGGTATGCAGCTAAACTTCGCTATCTCAGTGAGAAGGCAATTTGGTCATATGCGATTATTGTACCCTTTGACCCTAGGCTTCTAGAAACTTACTCTAAGGAAATAAAGACTTCTAAAGGTCAAAGTTAACTCAAGCAAAGGTATCACTTTCACTGCAACCATTGGGCAGAGAGGTCCACAATTCTGCTGTTCTGCCACTAGGGAGCAATTTCTCTAACTACCTGAATTGTGGCTTAAAAAAATGCTAAAGATAAAGTTTTTGAACATGTTCAGAATAAGCCAATGAAAGGGAAAGATACACCCAAGATAGGGAATGTTAATGTAAAACAGAAAAAAAGCCCCTCAGGTTACTAAACTGTAATTGAGTTTCTGACTTTTTGGTCTAAAAGAATGACATTCATACGAAAGAAGAATAAAACTATATTTAAAGGAATTGACTTTTGAAAACAAATCTGTGAGAGAACTAAATAAAGAGCTCTGAATATAATCCAATCTCCAAATGTCCTAGGCTAGGTTTCCCAGAAAGCCTATGTGTACATACTTTATTGGGAAGTATGACCCCTGGGAGTTGGAGTAAGAAACACAGGGAGGGGAGCCGTGAAGGAGGGAGAGCCAACACAAGGATGCTTCATGGACTTGGTACCACTCATGGGCATTGTCTGCATGATTCCATGGGACTGCCTGAAAAGCTGTATGAAAAACATCTTCGAACTGTCCATCAGTCCAAGAGGAGAAAAAAATTATCTTCATAGGATGCTAATGCTCTAGCCCTTAAGGGTTAAGAAAATCTGGGCACCTGAGACTGAGCAACAGCTGAGAAACCGCAGGGCAGAAAGAAGTACAGAGTGGGCTGGAGACTGGACCAGTCTGACCCAGCTGCTAAGCCATGGCTGGAAGGAGGGGTCTGGAGGGCATAATGGCCCCCACAACCCACAACAGAGTCTTAGAGAATGGAACTGCCATATATTTAACCCATCCAATGACGCACACACTAGATCCCAAGTCTGGGGCTAAAAGTCAAAGATATAAACATGAATACAAGTCATGGTTCTGCTGTCAATTTTTGGAGTCGATAGAGAGTGGGGTTCTTGGGTTCACTCTGGAAAGGTTTCACAAGAACTCCCCTTTCAGCAGCACGCAGTGAGTTTCTCAGGCAAGTTTCTCCATGAGACACAGACATTAATTATATTTAAAGAACAGGTTTATTAGGGAAAGAGACAGAAGAATAAAGAACGCTTGCAAAGACAAGCGGGCAGAAAGAGCTGCTCCGAAAGGGACAGGCTTGCTAAAAGAGGTAAGCATGGTTGCAGGCAGGCAGTCTTGAGAAGAGCTGCCTCTGCTGAGGGAGGTCAGTGAATAGAAGTCCCAGCGTGGTACAGGTCATGGGCAGGCAGGAAGGCTGCTGCCCTGCAGAGGGACAGAGAGTTGGTGGAAGGAAGCACCTACATAGGCACAGGTGGGCAGAAGGAGTGCTGCCAGTGTCATTGTAGAGTTTGCCCTAATATAGTCTTCTCTTTGGGAGGGGGTCATCCCTTCCAGGAGTGGTTTTGTTTGCTGTTAATCATGTAGGTTTAGAAAGGGGCCAGAGATTGCCCAGACACTCCTTACACTCCTAATAGCCGTTGATACCTGCTTGAAGTGATTATGTTAATCCCTTCTACTCCACCTCCAACTCTTGGCATTGTGTAAGCCAGGTTCTAGTTTTGTGATGGCTCCTTGAGGTTTTCTATTCTTTCCTCCATCACTTCCTTCCTCAGGAAGCTTAAGACCTGGTGGGTGGTTTGATTTGCAGCAGGATGAGAAGGAATTTGCTGGGGAAAGGAGAGAATGCCAGGGAGGAGGGAAGAATTCCAGGTTGGGGCAGCAACGTGGCCTGTTCATGGCACTGCCACCACTCAGTGGTTGTTGAAGTACACGAAGCACCTCATGGAGATGACGGCACTGCATTTGGCTCTGAAGACCTCTGAGGAGAAGGAGATTAGTGTTTTGGAAGCTATCAACCACAACAGAGGAAGTAAAACTCTTGCCAATCTTTTGGTATAACTAAAAGCTTCACAACCCCTTCCCTGGAGTGTATTTAGCAAACACAGTGTTAATACTGCTGGAAAATGCCCCAAACTCAGCCCCGCCCTAGACCTTAGTGTTCAGTAAACAAGCCTGGCCTCTCAGCTTATGAGGGTTCACAAGAATAACGTTTGCTTTCCTACTGGCTGACAGGCCTCAAACTCTGCCCTTTTCTACACATTCTAATGACTCACCCTGACCAGCACTCTTTAGAATCCTGTCAGGAGAGTCATGGAAATGCTCTGTGAAAATCCTTGCCAGTTTCTTCAGATATAAGGCTCTGGCAAAAAAAGTCCCTCTTCTTTCCTCTCCCCAGGTTAGGGAAACTCATAGACCCAGGTCTCCCCCCAACTCCCCCCACCACCTTGCCACTCCACCAGACCTAGCCCTACAGGCAGAGGCTGGTTACAGAGTCTCTGATGCTGGAATTTCACCAGGGTTGGGTAATAGCTTATCTCTCTGAAAACTGAGTCCCACTTTTGCACACTGCACTCTGAACTTTAATACAGACTGAGGGTGTTCACACACCCTTATTTGGTCTTGTGGCTTGTAGGCCTAGCAGGAAGGTTCAGCCTGCCCTCCCCCACCCACCACAGGCGCATTTCTAAACTCCATTACTTCCTTTGTCATCCAAAGCGAGCAAAGGTCATTTGAGTTCACTGCTAACACTGATGCAAGCTGAAAGCATGGAAGATTACCTGGGGCCTGTGCAGTTGGTTCCAGGGGCCCTCAGACTGCTACTACTGCCACCCAATGGGCCACTTTGTGCAGTCTTGTGGTCAAACTGGAGTATGGTTGCTGCAGTGCAATAGAAACCACCAGAGTGCAAAAGAATCAGATCAAACTTGGAGGAAAATGGGAGATGTGACATTCTAAAGCAGGGCCAGGAGCCAATGGATCACCGATGATTAGCCTAAGATAAACAGAGAGGAAGAAAGACACTGGGGAAATAATGAGTAGAAGGAGAAAGGAAAAATCTGAGGAAGAGAAAGAAGACTGGGAAAAAATAGGAACATAAATCCATTTTATTAAGTATCTGCTCTGAGATGGGCCCCCTTCTCCAGCAGTTTAGACCAGCCAAAGATCAAATGTCCCAAGCCTTGTCCACATAAGGCTAAAAGCCCTCAATCCTAACCATTAGATGGATTTTTCCTTACAGGACATAAAAGGGATTTGCATTTTTATGTTAGGCATTATTTCTCAGAAAGATGCATTTCATATTACTGCAACATATAATATAAAAAGATCACAGAATTGGGGCCTCCCTGGTGGCGCAGCTGTTGGGCGCTGCGCTGTGGAGCTGTTGGCAGCCCCGGTAGGGGAGAATCCCACATGGTGCGGCAGACTTCTCCTGCCTCGCCCACTGCTCCCCTCAGCAGTGTATTTCTGTCGATCTGCCTGTGCTGTTCCCTACTCTGTCTCTGGTGAACCCTCTCGCCGCCCCACGCCTCTGGCCTGTACCCCAGCTTGTATACATAATAACTCTTGAAAAAAAAATCACAGAATTCTTATGAGAAATCTTTATCCAAAACTACCAGTTTGCTGTCTGATATGACTTCTGCAAAAACAGAAAGAAACACTTCAAAGAGGTCATTGAGTGCTTGCTTGCTCTTATGAGGCTCCAATGAGGCCGGTACCAAACTATTTTTCCCTTCCCTGCCCCCACTCCCAACAAAGAGGAATAGGTTTGTAAGTATTCTTGGATACATCAAGATAGGAAAGGGATACACTAAGCAGGAGGCTGTGAAATATATTTTGAATAAAGAAAGGTGCAGTAGCACAACCCTTGGACTAGTCTCTGAATCTTTTGATACCTGGAATTTCTGCCTCGTGGCTGTTTTTAAAAGAACAAAATCAGGGCTATCTCAGGGAAGGGGCTCATCCCTGATTTTGACAAGCAACCTGAAACATTGCCATATGCCAAGAAAAAGGAGATAATGGAAGATCAGACACTAGGACCTTGAATCCCTCTGGGCCACCCAGGGCCTTGCTCCTAAGCATCCGCTTGAATCCTTAAGAGGTACAGAGAACTGGGCCAGGAACTCTGGGAAAGCTTTAGGATAGAAGAGTTTCTTTATTACTTAGATTCTACTGAGCTGCAAGGCACTGTGCCAAATGATATAAGGGATGCAAGTAGGCAGAAGGATCAGACAAGCATTCAAATAACAAAATCCAAGATAAAAAAAGTATGGTAAGAAAAAGTCAAACAAACTTCAGTGTGGGTTCAGAGAAGGAAAACATACGGTTCTAGGTATGGGAAACAAGAAACAAGGTGGTTTACATCTTGAATGGATAAGTGTTAGACAGCCAGAGTCAATCCCCATGGAGATTATCTTTGATAATAGATTTCTTTTGGGGAATAGCTGGGTTTGTGGTTTTCTTTTTCAAAACTGCTTCAGCAAGATGTGAAAAAGAGAAAAGGTCATGAAAACTCATCTGATTCCAGATATGATGATGGAAGAGGGCCACCAGGAAACCCTCCCCCTAAACGAGAATGGGTCAAATTAATCATCTCTGTGGCCCTAGTCCTCCTCCAATGGCTGATGGATGAAGAAGTCTGCTTTAAGAAGCAGACAACTGGACACACACATTTATAGCAGAAGGAAACCATCAAAAGTGGAGGGCTGACTGTGCTGGATGAACAGATTAATGTGTATGTCTAAACAAGAACTGCTCTGTGCCCTTACGGAGTAAAGAGGTTGTGCTGGAAATTCCCTGTACAGGGATCTGACATGACTGACACAGTTCTATAAATGCATATGTTTGTCTCATCTTTTTTGCATTGTTTATGAAAGTATTAATATAGTTTTAATAAGTAAATATTTTTAGGTTATAAAAGTGACTTCTCATCTTTATAATTAAGACAACTCTGCATTGGAAGAGAAATAAGACTGTTCAGTACTATCAGTGTCACCTTTTTCGACGTCTGAGGTAATGTGCATTGCTACTTTGCTCTCATTTATAGATAAATAGCACTGTACTTTAAAAAATCTGTATATAAGTGAAAAATGATTAGAAAATTAAATTAGAAGAAAAAAAGATCCACACATCACTCAAGGTTAGCAAACCCTGTTCCATAACATTGAGTTGAAAGCCAGCCAATGTTGTCTAGGCAATAAAGGCTAATCTATCTCTACCGGCCCTCTCCTTTCCCAGTCTTATAGGTCCCTTAGCCCCTCTTCTGGGTAGAGTTCATATGGACCCAGGCAGGTACCATCTGATGGGTTCCATCCTGAGGAGCAAGTAGGGTCCAGAACTGCCAATGTGAAGGCATATTTTAGACTCAGTATACAAAGGGCTCGTGGTAAACCTTACACACGTGTGTTTACATCCATCCCCAAGCTTTCCTGCAACAAATCCTAAGGTCAACTCAAAATCACCACAGGGGCAGTTGCCTGACCTTGACCATCCCCATTAGCTAGAAATTCCTGCCATAATGGCTTACCCATTAGATTGGATTCCTTGGAAACAGATACTAGCCCAGTTTGAGCAGCATTCACCCTACCCTCAGGCTACTGTAATTTGCTGACTGACTTGTTGGCCTGTACTGCTGGGGTCCCTATATGTCTGGTAGATATATCTGATATGACAATTCTGGAAGGGAGAGAGGGGTGATAGGGACTGAATTTGCTACATTAGAAATAAGTTAATAAAAATGTATAAAAATTCCTCTGCTGCTAAGTGCAGTATAGAAAACAGAAGTGAAAATAATTATGTAAATGTTAGAGACATACAAGAATGTGTTCAAGGATAATGCTGAGTCTGAGGTCATCCTAAGTGGGTTTCGTTGGTGTCTTTATTCAATGCATCCATCTGGAAGGCACAGTCCTTTGATGCCAACAAAGCTATCTAAACTTAAGCCTTACAGAGAGACCCTTAGAATCAGCATCTGAAAATTAGACTGTAAAAATGACCTTAAAGTGAACTATTGTTCTGCTGCAACATTTTCCAACTAATGATTGCAAGAGGACACTAGCCTTCCTCTTTTCTTGGTCTCACTTCTTAACTGCAAGTCCTGACCCATTTCTTATACCATGTTCCAGTCTCCTCACGTCTGATTTCAGTCTTGATCTCCCATTTCCGACTTTGTCCTGGCTTTTAGAATTCAGACCTGATACTGTTTTTCTGGCAATAATCTCAGTTCCAATTGACCACGACTTGCATTCTCTATTTGTAACACAAAGCCTTGAAGCACTTTGAATGAATAGCTTTCCTGATAAAGCCCAGTCTAAAGTCCGGAAGACCTTTGACTTTGATCCAACAGCCTTTGAGTACCAAGGTCATCAATGGATGCCATCATTTTTCTCACGAGAATATGAGCCTTTTTACCACCTGGGGAAACCTGAAAACACTGCCCTTGCCCAGAAGCCCTGGCCATGGCTCTCACATGTTTGTCTCAACAAATTCCCGACAGTCCAGTATAGAGATAGGGCAAAAGGAAAAATTCAGGCCTTCAATAAATATTTATTTTCCCCCTTTAGGTAGAGTGACAAACTTAGTGTCCAGTCTGGCAGGGATATTAGAAAGATGAGGCACTTAGTGGAGGTGATCTATATACTCAGGAGGTGATTTATATGCTAAATATACACATCTGGGAGCTGAACGGGCTTCCTCTCTCCCTTATCTTTGATAGTCAATTGATTATCAAGTTCTAGAAATGCTACCTTTCCAACAGCACTAGAACCCATCTCTATCTCTGTGTTGTTGCTTTATATATGATTCTTTTTCTTTTTAAAGATGTATTTATTTATGCATACAAAAACTGGGGTGTAGGCCAGAGGTGAGTGGTGAGAGGAGTCACCAGAGACAGAGTGGGGAGCAGATCAGGTGGATCTACTGAAGCACACTGCTGAGGAGAGCAGTGGGAGAGGCAGGAGAGGTCTGCTGCATCATGTGGGAAGCCCCCTAAATGGGGATCTAAGGGGATGGAACTCGTGCTGCAGTGGCTGTGATAACTTCATAGTGCTGAGACTTAACCCGTTGCGCCACCAGGGAGGCCCGATTCATTTCTTACCTGATTATGCTGGTCTCACTGCCTCATATCTGAACACCTCCTTCCAAGCCACTGTCCACAATGTTCTCAGAGAGCAGTTTTTTTTATTGTTTTTATTATTTATGTCTTTTACATTATTGTGTATTCCCTATAGGTTTCCCACCACCAATTCACCCGTGAGCCGTGACCACAGTCCCCGTGCTCCCCTCTCCCCAACTCTGAGCCCCTATCCTCCCCCCGCCTTGCTAAATGTTCAGAGAGCAAATCAGATCAAGTCATTGTCCAATTAAACATACTTCACTGCTTCTTAAAGCTTTAAGAAAATGTTGAAATTCCTTAGCCTCAACCTAACCTGTGATCATTGTAATCTGCATCTTCCTAGCTCTCTCATTTCATCTTATATCACATAACCTTAGTTGTACTCCAACTATCTGTAGAACACATGTTGTATGGAATACACATGGTTAATTCCCACTTGTTCAAGGCTTGGGTCACAGGCAACCTGTTTATGGTGTCTTTCCTGACTGTTCTCTTGAAGTCCTTGCTACCTTTGTGGGTTGACTTTTAGTAGAAGCATTTCTGTGCTGTCCTAACATTAGTTAGCTTTTTGGCCTTCTCTACTAGACAGTAGCTCTTTGAGGAAAAGAATTTGACTTTTCATTTTGTATTCCCAGAACCCAGTGTTTGACATATAGTATATGCTCAAAAAATGAATGTTAAATGAAGACTAAATAAATAAATACATTTCAAAGTTTAAAAACACGAACAAACTGAATTCCGAGTGCCTCTCATGAGCTCTCTAGACCCTGTTTCCTCCTGATTTCCACATGAACTTGGCTTGATGGGGCACTGGTGTTTTGTAAATAGTCTCACTCACAAGTGCAGAATGTGTATTAAACACTAAGACATAGGCTTAGGGGGAGTGCAGAAAATGTGAAAGATTTGAGGAAAAGTCTAGGGCATAAAGAACAGTGACTTAAGGTGACTGACACAAAGTGGCAAGGGAAGTGAGGGGGTCAGAGGGCAGTTAGGAAACAAAAAGTAGGTTCAGAGCTGGGGGAGTGGTTAACCTTCACCAGAGCTGCCAAGAGGCCAACTGGGACCGAAGTGTCCTTACAGATTTCACCAGTAGGAGTTACCAACGAGCCCTTTCAAAGAGGACTTTCAATGGCAGAGGGAAAGGGAAGATGGTGAGCTGAATTTTGCTTTAGTGGGAATGAATAAGATGAAGATGTAGAGATGGCAAGTATAGATAATATTTGATTATAAAGGAAGAGAGAAAAGTAGGGCAATAATGGGATGAGGGAGAGTTAAGTGGAAGTTTTTTGGTTTGTTTGTCTTAATGATGAGAAAATCTTGAACAAAGAGATATGGAAAGAATCCCAAATAATGAAATAAGAACAAATAGAGACAAATGAAATATTCACTAAAGCATGCTCTGGGAATAACAAATTACATGGCATAGATCAGGATTACTGACAAAATGTCAGTAATGAGGCTATAAATATTTAATAGAGTCCAGGTGTCCCAGTCTGGGCAACTAGTTCTAAGAAACGGAGCACTGATAATCATCTCTCTAAATTCTGAGAATTTACTTCACAGGTAAGGCAGTGAAGTAAGCAGCAATTTCATAGTTACAGTCTGTTTCAGGCTAAGGATAAAAGATAGGAGGAGACAATAGGCTTATAGCAGAGAAGTCGTGAAAATCGCCTCACAAATGAAATAAAAGGGAATGAATGGCACTTGAGGTTTAGGGTTGGACACAAGCTAAAATATAAGTTTCAGATATGCTATGAATACTTTTCTACTAAAATTATGCCTCGTGATATTTGTGACATATTTTTTGAAAACTATTGTTTACCTAAAATTCTAATTTGACTGGGCCTCTTGCACTTGGTCAGGCCATATGGTTTAGAGTACAAACCTTTTTGCAGGGCAGTTACTTTGTTTATTAAATCATAAAGTGTTAGTTGTGAAAGAAGCCTTTGGAGGTAATCTAATTTAACACTCTTACTTTATTAGGAGAAGAACAAGGATCAAAGTATGGTTATGCCTATTGTCACTGTGCTAGATAGGAACTCGACCTGGGGACAGATTCCGGGAGCCGTCATGACAGAGAAATTTCCAATTCCATTTTTCAGTCTAGCTTGAGGAGACATTAAGTTCTCTAAAATGCCTTATAATCAAATTATTACATAACCACATTTTAATACACTTTATTAAAAAAGGAACACAGTATATATTCTACGACTTCTTAGGAGTTATTGAGGAAAATACATGCACTGCTACATTTAGCAATTATACATATTTCAATTACAATATTGAGAAATAATAGTTACTGGACTTGAGTCTAAGCAAGAGATTATGTCTACTTAAGTTTGCTTTGGTAACATCTAGCATATTCATAGATGACTGATAAACATTTTTAAAAAAGTGTCACATACATTCATCTTAGGTTCTGTCTAATAATTTGTTTTTTAAAGATTTATTTATTTATGCACACAAAAACTGGGGTATAGGCCAAAGGTGTGTGTGGGGTGGTGGTGAGAGGATTCCCCAGAGACAGAGTGGGGAGCAGAACAGGAAGATCTCTGAAGTACACTGCAGAGGGGAGCAGTGGGCAAGACAGGAGAGGTCTGCTGCGCCACATGGGAATCTCACTTAGCGGGGATCAAACTCATGCTGCAGTGGCTGCTGATAGCTTCATAGTGCTGAGACTTAACCGGTTGTGCCACCAGGGAGGCCCTGTCTAATAATTTGAAACTAATTGTGGGATCACAGAGGACGAGTTCAGGAAACCACATGGGCAGGATGATGAAAACTAGTATAGGGATTAAACACATTGTAGTGGAAGGTGGAGTGGATCTATATCTAGATATTAATACCTTATCCAATATATAATTTGCAAATATTTTTTCCATTTTATAAGCTGTCTGTTCACTCTCTTGACAGTACTCTTTGATATATAAAAAATTTTAATTTTGATGAAGTCCAATTTGTCTATATTTTCTTTTGTAGCTTGTGATTTGGTGTTGTACCTGAGATAACACTGCCAAACCTAAGGTCATAAAGAATTATACCTATATTTCCTTTTAAGATATTTACAGTTTTATCTGTCTCTTTTTTTTTTAAGATTTATTTATTTTTGCATACAAGCTGGGACGCAGGCCAGAAGTATGGGGTGGTGAGAGGGTTCACCAGAGACAGAGTGGGGAGTGGAACAGGCAGATCAACTGAAATATGCTGCTGAGGGGAGCAGTGGGTGAAGCAGGAGAGGTCTGCTGCACCATGTGGGAATCTCCCCGGGCAGGCATCAAACTCAGTGCGGCAGCCACCAACAGCTCCACAGCGCTGCGCTTAACCGGTTGCGCCACCAGGGAGCCCCAGTTTTACCTCTTATATTTAGGTCTTTTGAGATAATTTTGTGTGTGGTAATGAGGAAGAGATCTAAGTTTGTTCTTTTGCCAGTTATCCTGGCACTATTTGTAGAAGCATATTCTTTCCTCATTGGCTTTCTTGGCATTATTGCTGAAAATCACTTGACTGTATAAAGGCAGCATGGAAAGAGAAAAAGACAGATGGGTGGGATGTGTGTGTGTGTGTGTGTGTGTGTGTGTGAGTGAGAGAGAGAGAGAGAGAGAGAGAGAGAGAGAGAGAGAGAGAGAGAGAGAGAGAGAGAGAGAGAGAGAGAGAGAGAGAGAGAGAGAGAAAGAGAGAGAGAGAGAGAGAGAAAGAGAGAGAGAGAGAGGGAATCCAAAAAAGAATAAAGCCTATATTCAACTACGAAGCTGGACAGTTAAGCTGCGTCTCAGGCTTGAGGAATTAGGTCTATCTAACCATAACAGTTTTAGTAAACCAGCAGATGTAGCACCACATCATTGTAAGTTGCAACACATGCAGGCAGCTGCAAATGTTTGTATCCCAAGGGCCCTCCAGGACATCCCACAAATGACAAAAAATTATTTCTTGGAACTGGGTGTTATGTGGAAATAATCTGAAAGACTGACTCAACAATCCTTCTTCTGCACACTGACAATGCTTCTAAGACCTGCAGTTTAGAGAACTGTCTCATATCCAAAGTTTTTGGTTCCTAGCATAGTTTTTTTTTTTTTTTAACATATTGTAAACTGAACAACTGTCTCCTCAAAATATGTATGTTGAAACCTATTCCCCTAAGGTGATGGTATTTGGAAATGTAACTTGGGAGGTGAATAGGTCAGAAGGGCAGAGTCCTCATGAGTAGGATAAGCACCCTTATATAAAAGAGACTACTGAGAATTTCTTTGCCCTTTCTGCCAGGTCAAGACATTGTGAGAAAACAGCTGTCCACAAATCAGGAAGTGGGTCCCTCACTAGAAACTGAATTGCTGGCACCTTGACCGTGGGTTTGCCACTCTCCAGAACTATGAGAAATAGATTTCTGTTGGCTGTAAGCCACCCAGTATATGTTATTTTGTTAAAGCAGCCTGAATCAATTATGACAGTAGAGGTAGGGACAAACTGACTAAACTTATTTTGGTTAATAAAAGGCCCACTTCTGAATTTTTTTTATACTATTCACTTCTTTGATGAGCAGCTCCATTTTGTCACAATAGGCATGTTCTACTGGATATGTCAATAACTGTAAAAGTGCTTCGTAGAAGTTTGGAAAGCACTTAAAATTATCAGATATGTAATTGAGCTCAGCATATGAATGTTCATTTATAGAAGAACGGCCATATCTAAACACGTCCTGCTCTGCTCCTGAGGGAGATCTAGGAACGCTTGTCTCAAGAAATTTACATAAACTCATCATTTTATTCATTTTTTAATAGATTTATTTATTTATGCACACAAGAGCTAGGGTGTAGGCTAGAGGTGTGGGGGGTGAGAGGATTCACCAGAGACAGAGTGGGGAGCAGAACAGGCAGATTGACTGAAATACACTGCTGAGGGGAGCAGCAGGTGAGACAGGAGAGGACTGCTGAGCCTTGTGGGAAGCTCCCTGTCAGGGGATTGAACTCATGCTGCAGTGGCTGCTGATAGCTTCATAGGCTGAGACTTAACCCCCTGTGCCACCAGGGAGGCCCGATTTTATTCATTTTACATATAAGAAATGAGAAGCCCACAGAGAGGAAATTATATACCAAGGACAACTTGTTTGTAGCAGAGCTACAACATGAATCCACATTTCATGACCATTAGAGTTCCTTCCATCATCTTTTACTTTCCTCATTTTTGTTCCTCTGGTCTTGATTTCCTCACATCCAACTTTCCTTCAACTACCAGTAGTAATCTGTCTGAAATGGAAATATGGACTTCCAGCAATAGCACCAGAGATATTTTCACTTTACTCCCTTCCTCCAAATTCCACTGAAAACAATAACAAGAGAAATGTTATATAGCATTCACTTTGATAAAGCAAAAAATTCTACCACATCAAAAAATTATAAAACATGATACAAACCTGCCTAATGCTATGAAATGCCCCCAGAAAGAGAAGGCGTATAGCCAGTCAATATGTGTTGTCCCTTGGACTTTCAACAGAATATGAAATTTCCTCAAATAAAATCTCACCATCCTCAGAAGCATCCAGTGATCTTTGATTAGCACAGTGAGGATTAAAGAAAAATAAGAATGGAGAAATAGACTTTTTAAAAAACAATTTTACTTATTTTTAAAAACATTTTATTTATTTATTTTTGTGTGGAAGAACTGAGGTGTAGGCCAGAGGTGCAGGGGATGAAAGGATTCACCAGAGACAGAGTGGGGAGCAGAACAGGTGGATTTACTGGAAATACACTGCTAAGGAGAGCAGCAGGTGAGACAGGAGAGGTTTGCTGTGCCATGTGGGTTAGCTCCCTGTCCAGGAATCGAACTCAGGTCATAGTGGTGATAGCGCTGAGACTTAACCGCTAGGCCACCAGGGAGGCCCTATTTTAAAATATTCTAAAGGAACTTTTGGTCTAAAATAAATGTATACTCTTTATCAAAACTATGGTAAATACAGAAAATTGTAAAGAAGAAAGGATATACCGCTTTTAAAAATTTATGAACATCTTCCTGGGTTATTAAATATACAGAGAAAACTTTGAATTGTGGTTTGATGTTCTGGACCACGGCTATATAATTAATTACACACAGGGACTCTCTGGTGGCACAATGGGTTAAGCACAGCACTATGAAGCTATCCAGAGCCACTGCAGCACGCGTTCGATCGCCAGCCAGGGAGATTCCCACATGGTGCAGCAGACCTCTCCTGCCTCGCCCGCTGCTCCCCTCAGCAGTGTATTTCAGTTGATCTGTCTGTTCTGTTCCCCACTCTGTCTCTGTGAATCCTCTCACCACCCCACACCTCTGGCCTACACCCGAGCTTGTATGCATGAATAAATAAATCTTTAAAAAAATAATTACATACAGCTACAGTGAGGCTGCTACCAATTTTTGGCTATTATAAATAGTATTGTAATTATTATCATTATATCTATATATCTATATTTCTATATCTATATATATTTGTGAATCCTGTTTTTCTGGTATTTGCATGTCTTCTAAACACAACTGCATGATTTGTTAGGGCCACACTCCCTGGTCTCACTTCTTTGGCACTGATTCTTCCAATTTACTACTTAAAGGACACATTCAGTTCCCGGAATAATCTGTCTTTGAAGTAACATCGAGTTTTCACATAATAGCTCCATATCAGCTAGGTTCACTTCAGTCACCTTCCCTGGTTTCTTTTCTAGGAAACATTCTTGTCCTTTGTGCCTTTTGGGAGTATGGGAGCCCTTCCTTTCTGTTGCCAACTGGGACTGGATCTGTGCCCTTGAGCCTTAGCCCAGTCACTTCTTTTTGTAAACGAAGAAGAGGGCCCTGGGAGGCTTTATTTCCATCTCTCACAGTGAGAGGACGCTTGGTCAGATTCACTTTGGCAGCCAGCATACAGGTCTTTTTTGGTTTTTGTAGGGTAAGGCTCTTACTGGGTTTCAGGAGGAGAGGGGGTTTAATTACCAACATGACCCCAACAGTCTCAGACTCTGCCTTGTGGCTTCTCTTTCACAGCACGATTTGCATGTATTTGTTGGAAAACACAAAGACTTCCAGGAACTGCTAGCAAGCCAAGCTCATTTCCACTTCCGAGTAGATACTAGATTCCTTGTTCAGCTAAAATTCATCTGTAAAAATCTTGGACTTTTTCATGCCCAACTGATGAAATGAGATTTTTGTTGTGCTAAAACCTTAAAACAGTGAAGTCGAATTTATAAAATGGCAAGAGAGGCAGAAGACTTTATGGTCTAAGTGTAAAAAATTAGTGGGACAATGAGAATGCAATAAAAGTGACCAAGAAAACCTGGGCAAATCTGAAATGGCACCATGGATCTTTGAGCTTCATTTTGGAGGATGAATGAGTTTGCTAAAAGGACAAGGTAAGAGGTGTTGGAGAGACTAGCAGATGCAAAAGGGTGGACACATATGAAAGCATTGTGTGCTTGAGGTGCAGCTTAAATATGAGCGGATACACAGATTGGGACACTGGGCGGTTCTACCTATTTCTATTATGAGAATAGAAGTGATATCTATATAAACAGGGAGACAGAGACCAGACCATGGACAGCTTAACAGCTTTGAGACCCTGCAAGTTTTACCAAACAATGGTCCTTGGAGCCCAAACTACTTCAGTGTGTATGGGTAATGACTGGCGGAAGTTGCTTTATCTTATTCCATCATAGATCAGGTCTCTTGTGAATGTCTCTTATTTCTAGTCAGAGCACTTTGGTCAGCATATCTGACTCTCTTTCACTCATCTTCTAAAATTAGGCCCATGAGAAGACCACAGTGTTAATACCAAGGCTTAAAAGCATCATTATCTTTTCTAGGAACAATTATTCCATGTTTTGAACTTATTAATGATATTATCGAAGTATGCACATATTTAAAAATTTTTTTTTAATTTTTTATTGTTATTTATATCTTTTACATTTTGTATTCCCCTTGGGTAACCCACCACTAATTCACCCGTGACCCATAACCATGGTCCCTTGTGTCCTTTTCTACCCCATTTTGAGCCCTTATTCTCCTCCTCCCTCGCTGGGTGTCTCTCTCATATTTGGTTCCCCTATATTCCTGCTATAAGTGAGACCATTCAATATTTTTCTCTTTCTTTCTGGGTTACTTCGCTGAGTTACTGGGTTACTTCTGAGTTCGCTGGGTTACATCTAGTTCCATCTATGTTGCTGCCAATTGCATGTGTTTATCATTTTTAAATGCTGAATGGTATTCCATTTGTATATGTCCCACATCTTCTTGATCCAGTCATCTATTTTTGGGCATCTGGGTTGTTTCCATACCTTAGCTATTATAAACAGTGCTGCAATGAACATACGGGTGCATGTATCCTTTTGGATTATTGTTTTTATGTCCTTTGGGTAGATTCTCAGGAATGGTATTACTGGGTCGTATGGAATTAAAAAAAATTTTTTTTTAAAGGTTTATTTTAGGTATACAAGGTGGGGTGCAGGCCAGAGGTGTGGGGCAGTGAGATGGTTCACCAAAGACAGAGTGGGGAGCAGAACAGGCAGACTGACCTAAATACACTGCTGAGGGGAGCAGTGGGCAAGGCAGGAAAGGTCTGCTGCACCATGTGGGAATCTCCCCAGTCGGGCATCGAACTTGAGTTGCAGCTGTTTGACAGCTCCACAGCGCTGCGCTTAAGCCATTTCATCACCAGGGAGGCCCTACACAGATTTTCTAAAAAAGATTTATTTATTTATGCATACAAGACCTGGGTGGCCAGAGGTGGGGGGATAGTGAGAGGACTCACCAGAGACACCAGTGGGGAGCAGAATAGGCAGACTGACTAAAATACACTGCTGAGGGAAGCAGCGGGCGAGACAGGAGAGGTCTGCTGCGCCATGTGGGAAGCTCCCTGGCCGGGGATCGAACTTGTGCTGCAGTGGCTTCAGATAGCTTCATAGGCTGAGACTTAATCCCTTGCGCCACCAGGGAGGCCCCACAGAATTATTTTTAATTTAGAATTCATTTGTATGAATAGGAGCCAAGTAGAGAGGTAAGAGTACTTGTAGCAGATATGTGAGGTAGTCTTTTAAAAATACAATTTAGGGCCTCCCTGGTCGTGCAGAGGTTAAGCGCTGTGCTGTGGAGCTGTCGGCAGGGGCGATGCGAGTTTGACGCCCAGCCAGGAAGATTCCCACATGGCGCAGCAGACCTCTCCTGCCTCGCCCGCTGCTTCCCTCAGCAGTGTATTTCCGTTGATCTTCCTGTTCCGCTCCCCACTCTGTCTCTGGTGGATCCTCTCGCCACTTCACGCCTCTGGCCTGTACCCCAGCTTGTATGCATAAATAAATAAATCTTTAAAAAATATATATATAATTTAAAAAGTAATGTAAATTTCCTAAAAATAAAAAATTTAAAAAATGATAAAACTGCACAGATTTCTGTGGAATTGAAAAGTGGTAGTGTCCCTCTTCTGTGCCTCGGTTAAATAGCAGCTACTGTTAGTCTGGTATGTATCCTTTTAGAAATTATCTATGCATACAGAAATGTGTGCTTTTTGTTTTGTTTTGAAATATAAATGAAGTAATTCTATGGACTCTTCTAATATATTACAGAACACAAAAGCAATACATGAACACCCAATCCATAGACTGCACTTTCCAATCATGTGAAACTCCCTAGAAGAAACTCAGAAGGTCTCCCAGCTTCCTAACCTTTAGGTTAAGTTCCTAACCTTTAGCATATGCACAACCAGCTTTCCACTAAGGCAGCAAAAATGACTGTCATGCCAACATCCATTATCAGTTACTGTACCTTTAAGCTATTTTTCTCTTTCTTTAATACCTAGCACAGTGCCTTCCCATTCCAGGCATTTAATAGGTATCTGTTAATAACTGTGAAATATGTATTTTAGTATCATATGACTCATTGAATTGGCAGAAGCATTAGATATTAAGGAACCGCGTAAAGTCACCCAAAGTTGTCAAATGACTGAAATTGTGCCTTCTCTTTTTGAGAACTGAATTTTTTCCCTCTTTAAGGGATTACATAAGGGGCTAACTTTCCTGAGCTCTGCTGGCTAAATGTCTCCCTGAAATGGAGCAATGAAGTTTAGAACAATAGGAAGAAAGCACTTACCATACACGTCAACTAAATATATTCTTAAATACACATTAGCCTTTCAAATATACTAACGAAGTGGTGACCTACTTTACTGCAGAAAGTCAGGAATCAATTCTGTCTTCCTTTCTGGCTATGAATACTAGCACTGCCATTTATTAAATGTGTGACCTCAGAGGATTCTCTTAATCTTCTTAGCTTTAGTTTCTTCATGGGAAACAAAAAGAGAAAACAACACCTCTCTTGTATGGTTAGTCTAAGAATTAAATGAGATGACCTTTGTAAAAGTGTGTGTCAGACATGGAGCAGATACTAAATATAGTGGTTGAAGCAGATCCTGTGGTGCCAGATTGTTTCAGTTCAAATGCCAGTGCTACTACTTATTAGCTAAATGACCTCAGGCAAATTAGTTTACCTTTTACTATCCCTCATTTTTTTATCAATAACTTGGGAAAAGCAATTGGATTATTTTGAGGATTAAGTAAGATCATGTGTTTAGTATGTTTTTTGGCACTGACAATAATGGCTTAACATATTTATCGCTACTATTATGAGTATAAGTCCTCCATAGAACTTTCTTTTCCTCCCTGTCACTCTTTTCTTTGAGTCATCTAAAGTAAGATTCCAAAGACCTACTTTTTCTGGGCATGAAATGAGAAACCGAAAGACTAAAGGTTTCATATTACTAGGAACTGAATTGTGTCCTTCCAAAATTTATGTGTTGAAGCCTTAACCTTCTTAAGTGGCTGCATTTGGAGATAGGATCTTTGGGAAGTAATTAGAGTTATGTGAGGTCACAAGGGTAGCACCCTAGTTCTACAGGACTGATGGCTTTATAAGAAGAGAGAGAATTTTTTCACTTCCCTCCATGTGAACATACAATGAAAAGACTGTAGACTTGTTTGTAAATCAAGAAGCAAACACTCTCCAGAAAATGATCCTGCTGGACTTTGATCTAAGAATTCAGTCTCTAGAACTGTGAGAAAATAAGTTTCTGTGGTTTAAGCCACCCAGTCTTTGGTATTTTGCTATAGCAGCCTGAACAGACTATGACAGATCGTTTCCTTGAATCTTCAAATTGGCGTCTTGAAGTTATTTCTTTCTAACGCTTTGCTCTCACTTTAACTCTTTGCTCTCTCGCTACTGTAGCATTTCACAAGTAGAGGATGTTACTAAAACTTCATGATATACAAAAAAATGTAGGATATACAAAAAATGTAATGAGGGCCTCCCCAGTGGCGCAGCGGTTAAGCACTGCACCGTGGAGCTGTCGGCAGCGGCGAGGCGAGTTCGACGCCAGGCCGGGGAGAATCCCACATGGCACGGCAGACCTCTCCTGCCTCGCCCGCTGCTCCCCTCAGCAGTGTATTTCTGATCTGCCTGTTCTGCTCCCCACTCTGTCTCTGGTGAACCCTCTCGCCGCCCCATGCCTCTGGCCTGTACCCCAGCTTGTATGTATAAATAAAAAATAAAATCTTTAAAAAAAATGTAATGAATTAAGACAGATGACAAGAGAGTAAAGATCTTGATATCAAGTCAAGATCTTTGGTTTGACAAAAGTTCTCCCAACTCAAATCTGACTGAAAAAAAAAAAGTCTTGCATTGCTGGGCTAAGCTGACACTATATCCATTAAGAGTCTGTGTATAAATGAGGTACTTAAGTAGAAGCCCATTATTTTTATGATAACTATTAGTAAAAGCCAAATCACATCATATGCCTACAGAATAAAAGTGAATCATATCATCTTTTTAAAAGAATGAACAAATGATTTCTTTCACAAATTGCCTTTCAAGGTTTACAGAGGAGGACGTTTACAGAGAAGGAAGTTTACAGAGGAAGAACAGATATTAAATAGATTGCCCAGATAATGCAGTTAAACTGATAACGCTGGGGTTTCAGGACAGGAAGGCTGACTTTAGATTTGTACTCTTAATTTATTTTTACCCTGGTTATTCATCATTGTTGTGGAGAAGAATTGGGTATAGGCCAGAGGCAGAGGGGGAGTGAAAGAATTCACCAGAGACAGAGTGGAGAACAGAAAAGGCAGATTTACTGAAATACACTGCTAAGAGAAGTAGCGGATGAGACAGGAGAGGTCTGCTGCCTTGATTTGTGTTCTTTAAAACATTACAAAATTCACTGGCATAGACAAAGATGATCCCAATAGTTTACACTGAGCCAAGTAAAATGGAAAAAAATTGAAACTTTTTCCTATCTCTTTGCAGGGCATGAAAATGAACAGAAGTTTCCCAAAATCTAACACAATGAATACCAATTCCCAACAACAATGCCTAACAGAATATGGAATATCTTTTATACCTGCAGTTAACTCAGTTAATATTTAAACACTAGATGTGTTCGTAATTAAATCATCAATACATATAAAGTTGTCTGCTCTTATCATAATTATGTAACAGTTTAAGGAATTTTACGACAATAGAAATGGAACAGAAATAAGAGACACATGTTAAAAACATAGAAGATTGCATTAGTATTATTTGCAGATGACTTACTTAAAAACTTGAGGCTCAATAAAAGAAATACACATAAAAATCAATAAATCTTCTACATACCAGCAGTAAAGTCTTAGAAAATATATTAGGAAAGTTCTCATTAATAACATAACAAAAGATGACTCAAAATAGCTTTAGCAGGAACTTTACTACATAGATGAAGAAAACTACTTTGGTGGGCCTCCCCGGTGGTGCAACGGGTTAAGTGCAGCACTGTGAAGCTATCTGCAGACATTGCAGCACTAGTTCGATCCCTGGCCAGGGAGATTCCCACATGGAGCAGCAGACCTCTCCTGCCTCGCCCACTCCCTCAGCAGTGCACTTCAGTCGATCTATCTGTTCTGCTCCCCACTCTGTCTCTGGTGAATCCTCTCACCACCCTACGACTCTGGTCTACACCCCAGCTCTTGTATGAATAAATAAATAAGTCTTTAAAAAAAAAGAAAGAAAGAAAACTACTTTGTTGCAGTAATTCGTTATCTAGAAACCTATCTAAGGAAAGCGTCAGAACTCCAAGGTTTTATAATAGATTTAAAAATACTTAAATATTAGAAAAATTTAAATATTCAATAGTAGGAAAGAAGTAAACTATAATACATCCTTATAATTAAATCTTTACAACCATTAAATATTTTTAAGGATTGTTTCATGATGTGGAAAAAGCTAAAAATACTCTAGTGAAAACAAGCAGGCTACCCAATTTTTTATATTACATGATATTAAATTTGTTTAATACTGATGTTTTTCCTTGGGCAGGCAATTTTTCACAATCGTAAGTTACCTTCACTCCCAATCCTCAGTTTACATGACATCAAACTTAAAAATTTTTTCCCTCATTATTGGTTGTCATTTTCTCTTTCCCCTATACCTGGTCCCCCTACTCTCTTATCACTCCAGTTGATCTATAGGCAATTCCATCCACTCCAATGGCTTTAATCTTCCTATTTGCTAAGCTGCCTAACTTGCTATTTTCCCGTAACTCATTTCTCCTTTGTAAACTGTACCAAGCTACCTTGGTATCTATACCTGTAATTTCCATTATCCCAAATTTTGTTCCGTGAAATCCTACCAGTTCAACCTCTTACATATGAATTGAAATCATTGCCTCACCTCCATCTTAGATGTTGTACTCTAAATTGAGAAATTCTCCTTTCAATTAGGACAAATCCAATCAACTGACTGGTTTTAATCTCTTCATTCTATCATTAGAGTCATCAGGTTGATCATTCTAAAATGCAATACTGATTACCTCTCTCCATTATTCATTGTTTATGTATCTTTTGTGATGTCATGAAGGTTTAAACAGGAAGAGAGGCTTGTTTTACAAAGGTTAATTTATTCACTGCTCACCTAAGCTTCCCCACCTGCCTTTTCCATTGGGACACAGGGGAAGCAGCTAACTAAAGCAACTGTTAAAAAGAAAAAGGAAGTACATCAGGAATACATGGAGACAATTTAGGCCCAACAAGCCACTGGATTTTGTTTAACAAAATGGTCTTAATCAATTCAGAGTCAGTTAAGTTTCTTCCCATACCCAGGCTCTGCCTGCTACGGATCTTCTAAAGGTTCTAGGCAGTTTTCCCAGTGTTGCCCACAGAAACTATTCTGCCTTTCTGGCCCTCACCTCTGCTTGACCTACCTTTTGTTCTTTTCTGATACCTACCTATAGGGAAACTTTCCAAATGGGGTCAGCTCCTGGATAAAGAGTGTTTGAAAGTCATGATTTAACTAGATGTATAGTATTGTTATAAAATAATTAAAATACCCTCTTTCTCTAGTATTCCTATTCTATAAAATTGGCAGAGCAATTTTTTTTTATTTATTTATACATACAAGGGCTGGGGTGTAGGCCAGAGGTGTGGGGGCAGGAGTGGGGGAGGGGGGCAGTGAGAGGATTAACCAGAGACAGAATGGGGAGCAGAACAGGTAGATTGACTGGAATACACTGCTGAGGGGAGCAGCAGGCAATACAGGAGAGGTTTGCTGCGCCATATAGGTCAGCTCCCTGGCCCATGATAGAACTCGTGCTGCAGTGGCTGCCAATAGCTTCACAGTGCTGAAACTAATAACCCCTTGCACCACCAGGGAGGCCTGCAAAATTTTTTTTAGGAATGAATTGAAATATCAGAAAAATTACTACTTTGGCCTTTTATATATATCAAGGCTGATTGGTTTTTTCCTCTTTGCCTATTTTTTTTTAAAGATTTATTTATTTATTTATGCATACAAGCTGGGGTACAGGTCAGAGGCGTGGGGTGGCGAGAGGGTTCACCAGAGACTGAGTGGGGAGCATAACAGGCAGATGGAAGGAAATAAACTGCTGAGGGGAGCAGCAGGCGAGGCAGGAGAGGTCTGCTGTGCCATGTGCGAATCTACTTGGCTGGGCCTCAAACTGTGTTGCTGCTGCTGACAGCTTGCCGCTGCCGACAGCTAGACAGCTCGAGTGCAGCCAGCGCACAACCACTGTGCCACCAGGGAGGCCCTCCTCTTTGCCTATTCTTAAAGGAACCTGTCACTTCAAAATATTTAAGTTGTGTTATCACCTTCTTGCAAATTACCCCCAAATTGAAAAGGAAAACCTCAAAAAAAGGAAACAAGTCCAAACTAATTTATAGTAAATTACAAAAGCTAGGTTGTTGGTAAGGAGGAGATTTTTAAGCCCCAAATGTTGTGACACAAACCCATTCACTATTATATAGGTATCTGATTTTTTTATTTGAAGAGGCAGGCCAGTAACAGTAAAGTAAGCTATATTTATATGTGTTTCAAAATAGTAGGAGAAAAGGTGTGTTGTATGGTACCTAAATTCTTTTTTACTGTGAGTTTTCAAATGAATGTAAAAGTTAAAAGTATAATGAACACTCATGTACCTTCCACTGAGGTCCAACTGTTCATATTTTGCCATTTTGGTTTAATCTATATAGTAGGCATCTTTTTTTCTGAATATTTTAAAGTGAACTCCAGACATCATGATCAGAATCATTATATTAGCCTTGGTTTTCAATATCTGCTTTTCTAAGTATATAAAATGAAAGCTCCTTTTCATTTTAAGGATTTTATAAAATCCTTAAAAAGATTTAAGAAGAAAATAATTATGCGCATGTGGTTTGAAAGCAATACTTTCAATGTAAGAGCAGAGATTTAACTGTAAAATCAAAGACATTATTAAAACCCCCAAAATACTAACTTTGAATTATAATCATTAGTATTCCTGATTTTTTTCCTTAAAAATAACCCCACCCCACACACACACTGTCCACTATAAAGGTCAAGTAACAATGAGAAATAATAACACTATAGCAATGAACACTCCTACTAATCTTTGATATGGTCTCTAAATACCATGTCCTATTAAGAGAAATCAAGGCATGCTGGAGGTATGGATGATTTCAGGACTAAGGCAGGAAATTATACAAGACTACTGAAAAATCTTGTTCTTGACAGCAAGGAAATTTTAAAGACTAAAGAGGTCATAACAAAAGAACATATGAGCCAACATGAAAGGGCCAAATGACTAAAGATGAGACAATTAGGGTATCAAAGAACACGGTGACTTAAATTGAAACACCGTAAGTGTTTCATATAAGTGCCAAGTGAAGCTTAAAAATGCCCTCTTATCCCAGAAACAATGAATTAGCATTGGAGGTATGCAGGCCATCAACTCCTTATTCTGAAAATGGCAATTAAGGAAAGAAATAAGCATTTATCCTGTTTTTTGGATAAAACTATATATTGGGGTAACTAGTCCCAGTTGATAAGGAAAGATCTGCTTTATAGAAGAATTACAGCTAAATACATTTAGAAAGCATGGGCATGTAGAAAATCACCATTTGCAACTTGCAGTTAATGATTCAATTGGTGATTATTCACATTTCATGAAAGGTTGATAAGAGTCTTTAAGAGGAAGCGAGCAACCACTGTCATGTGAACTCACTGATCAAGCCTTAGAATCAATATAGTGTAAGTGATACATATAGTATATAATTCCTGAAATCATGTAACATGAAGTACAGTTGACCTTTGAATAACATGGGTTTGAACTGTGAGGGTTCACTTATATGTGGGCTTGTTTTCAATTAAAAAATAATTTATTGGCTGTTGTTCAACATTTTTTGGTTGATATGTTTGTTTCAGGTTTATTTTCTTTTTAAAGATATGCTTAATAACATTTTCTTTTCTCTAGCTTACTTTAAGAATACAGTATATAATACACATAACATACAAAATCTGTGCTAATAGATATTACTGGTAAAGCTTCTGATCAATAACAGGCTATAGTGGTTAAATTTTCAGTAAAAAGTTATACAGATCTTTGACTGGGGATTGGTGTCTCTAACCTCCAATTCAAGGGTGAACTGTATATACTATAACTTATGCGGTATTCTTGCCACTGCAAGTTATGATTAATTTCCAGTTTTCAAGAAATATGCAAGATAGAAGACTTTAGACAATACCACAAGGAAGCAGAGAGACAAATCCAGATTGGGTGACATTCTATGTGACAACTAAATCAGTTTTTCCAGCAATCAATGACATTGTGGGGGAGGAAGAAAGGGACAATGAAATGAAGAATATGAACCAACTATAATGTACGGATCTTGTTTAGATTATGATTTAAACAAACCAATGCAAAAATACATTTTTGAGCTACTTGAGGAAATTTTTACACAGACCTGGGGGTTGGAGGATCTAGGATTTGCTGTTAATACTAATTTTGTTAGATGTGATGATGATGTTGTGGCCATTGAAAAAGATGACCACCATCTTTTTAGGAGATATATTCCTAAATATGGAGGGGTGAAATAACCCCATGGCTACATTTACTTGAAAATATTTCATACATAAAAAATGTTAAGTGGGGATAGACAAAGCAAGTTCAGTAAGGATTGATGACTACTGAGATTAGGTAATAGGCATATGGTGATTCAGGATACTGTTCTTTATACTTTTGGTATTTTGAAATGATATAAACTTTTTTCTCTTTTTTAAAGATTGAGGAAAATAGCTATCTTAAGACTCAAAATCTGAACAGAAGTTGAAAAAATGTATTTTCATTACACCGTCATTTAAAAACAAATGTGAAACTATTTTAAGTTGACTTCTCAAATAAGATGTTCTTATCCACCCACATTAGCTTTTTTGTGACTTTTCAGTGTACCACTGCATATTTATTGCCAAAAAATTTCAACACTGTTAAAAGATAAGTTACCTGTTGTCAATAATCTGTACACTGGAGGGTGGAATCCCCAAGACGTTGCAGCTCTGCAAAAGTTCTTTCTTACGAATCTCCCCTTGATTGTAGTAATTTCCTGAGGATAACAAATATATACTAGTAGGTTTCTTTAAAAGTGAAGATCTGTCTATTCACTTATTCTTTTCTGATCTTGCTCCCTGAGCTACTTGAAAAATTTGTGGTTATGATAAAAAGTTGAAGAAAATGCAATACTAAGATTACTTTCAGATATTCCTGTGGAGCTACCAGCAGCACAGATCTTTTGAATCACCATTCAATTCTTTCCCATCTCTACAGTTATCATGTTTGTCTGTCTGCATTTTAGTCACATATTGCAGGCAGCATGGTATATCACCAAAAGCAACTGATTTAGGGCCTCCCCGGTGGCGCAGCGGTTAAGCGCTGCGCTGTGGAGCTGTCGGCAGCGGCGATGCGAGTTCGACGCCCGGCCGGGGAGAATCCCACATGGCACGGCAGACCTCTCCTGCCTCGCCCGCTGCTCCCCTCAGCAGTGTATTTCTGATCTGCCTGTTCTGCTCCCCGCTCCGTGTCTGGTAAACCCTCTCGCCGCCCCACACCTCTGGCCTTTACCCCTGCTTGTATGTATAAATAAAAAAAAAAGCAACTGATTTAGGATTGACTCTTGTAAAACCACTCATAACAAGTGGGGTACCTGCCACACTATTAATTTGGACTCCTTTACATTGAAAGTCCTGAAATATTTGCTACAGATTTAAAAAGGAGACAGCTTCCTGAGTATTATAGGAAAATGTTCAGGCATCATTCAAGAAATTACTCCTTTGAAGAGCTTTGCATTCTAGTATGATTGTGATCTAGTATGATCTTGATCACAATCATTGTGGGGACCACTGGCCCTCCAAATAGATTACATATTCTTTATTTTCCTAATATACATCTAAGAATATTTCTGGTAAGTACAACTCCTCTGTATCCTTACAAATAACATACAGTGAAGCTTTGTTACTATTTAAATTGCACTTATATGTGCAAATATCTAACTAATATACTGCTTAATTAAATTCTCTGGCATATCATGGCTTTATGATTTGCGCAAGTAACTTTTCTGAGCCAGTCTCTTCACCTGTAACGTGGGAACAGAAGTTGAAAAAATCCTTAGGCTTTCCTGAGTATTAGATGATAATAATATAGGAAAGTTCTTATCTCAACTTCTTTTTATCTTCCTCATCCTCTTCTTCCTTTCTTTCTGAATTTCAATTCAGTTTCATAAACCAGATCAAATGACATTTCCTGTTGGAAAGCCTTCTACTTTCTTTGGCAAATAAATACTTCCAGCATTCTATTTGTAAGTATAAACATTTCTGCATGATTGGATCATTAATTTCCTAAATGTCACTGACTTTAAAAGTCATGGTCCACTCATCCTGGTGTCCAGCACACTAAAGGCACTCATGCAGGACTGAACAAAGAGAGGTTCTACTTACTGTCCCATACATCTTAGAGAAAAACTCCTTTGTGAATCTCTTAAGCTTTGGCAGGATTTTCTCCAGTCCACTTTGAAATGTTTGAACCCAGTTAGGAAAGTATAACCAACAAAGGAATGAACCCTAAAAAGAGACTCCAGCTAACAGATTTAATTTTGAATTGTTCTTAAATTTTTGGATTTTTTTTTAAAGTCGGAGACTTAGTTAGTTTATGGACATTACATTTTAGGTTGCACCATTCCCATACACATAACCTCTCCTAGTTTGTTTAAAGTTATTTGGTCTTTGGTGACAAGAGCTAATATACTAGTATGTGATTCTTAAGATGCTGTGCAAATCAGACTCAATAGAGTTTGAAAAACTACTTAGTATTGAGTCTGATATGCTCATGGAGGTTTTTATTGCTTTCTGTTTAAATTAAGGATTTAGTAATTCAAAGTCAGAGATCATTATAATATGGTCACTAAATCCGATGAACATGTAGCCATTTCAACAGTATCTGAGATTTCTCAGCAGCTCTTAACTGACATTCTAAAACAGCCTCTAAATAAAGAGGGTGCATACTCGGATGCACAGGATAATCTGGTGGGGTGGAGGAAAAGCTTTAAGAACTTTTCTTGTTTATCTTGTCCTTTATGAAAGTCCACTTTGGTTAATGCCTTATAATGTACACATAACTTCATTGCTCTATCTACTTAATATAATTATGAATAAATATACATATAGTGGGGGCATATGTTCAAAAGCTTTTACAAATAGAAAAATGTGACCAAGAAGTTTGGAGGTCATTTTTCTAGAAAACAAAATAAATGGAATGTAGATTTACTTATATAGAACTACATCACGTGAATATAAACTTATGCAAATTGATGCTTAGTGGTCTTCTGTCTTCCAATAACTTATACTTCTCAGTAATAATTTGCAATCATAATCACATCTAATAGAAATTAGTCACTTTGTAAAGACCTAAATTTACATACCACAATGAATAAAGGTATAGATTTAACTAAAAAAAAAATTATTCATTCTAAATAGGTAAAGAATTTACATAAAAATAGGAACAAATCATATACAGCAAAGAGAAAAAAGTCCCTCTCCTGTTCCTTTGGTTATCCAGACCTCTATTTTTTTTTAAAGATTTTATTTATTTTTGTGTAGAAGAACTGTGGTGTAGGCCAAGTGGGGTGTGTGTGAGAGGATTTAGCAGAAACAGAGTGGGGAGCAGAACAGGCAGATCTACTGAAATACACTACTAAGGGGAGCAGCAGCTGAAACAGGAGAGGTCTGTGCCATGTGGGTTAGCTCCCTGGCCAGGGATTGAACTCAAGCCATTGCAGTGGAACTTCACGGTGGTAGCACTGAGAATTAACCCCTAGGCCACCAGGGAGGCTCCAGACCTCTATTTTGTAAGTTTTAATTTATTAGAATTGAATTTATTAGATTGGGAATCAAGGTATTCAAATTCAATCAGGTATTTCAAATACCTGGCCTTCTACCAATTTCATGAATCTGAAGAAATTCCTCAAGTTTCTGTAATGCTAGCAAGGTTTTCCCCTGAACCTGACCAAGCTAATTCTTAAAATGTAGGTAGAAGAAAAAAAGGTGAACATTTTCTCAACTATAAAAGAGGGTTGTTTTGGTACTGTACTGGTTAGTATCTATGCAAGAAAACAGAAACTTGATATTTACATCTGCAAAAATCTAATGCAAAGAAATTGACACATAACTGATGGAGGGTTTTAGGGTGAAATAGGGAACCTTAGTGAATCAAGGTTAGAGACAGCAATAAGAAACTACTAATCCTAGAGTGGAGAGATAAAAAGAGGTAGTGTTAGTAGAGTCCAAAGGTCTTGGTTCCTCAAAGGAAGCTGAAACCAAAAGAGCTGAGCCCTCTTCCATTAAAATGTATCTACAGGAGGGCTTCCCTCCACAGGTGGCGTAACAGGTTAAGCACTATGAAGCTATCCAGAGCCCCTGCAGCACAAGTTTGATCCCTCGCCAGGGAGCTTCCCACATGGCACAGCAAACCTCTCCTGTCTCGCCTGCTGCTCCCCTCAGCAGTGTATTTCAGTCGATCTGCCTGTTCTGCTCCTCACTCTGTCTCTGGTGAATCCTCTTACCCCCGTACCTCTGGCCTACACCCCAGCTCTTGTATGCATAAATAAATAAATCTTTTTTAAAAAAAGTTATGGTGATGGTGCATGGGTGAATTGGTGGAAATTCTATGGGGACTACACCTGAGAAAAGAAAGCAAACATTGTACAAAAATGAACAATGATGCTAAACATAAATAAATAAATAATTAAAAAAAAAAGTATCCACAGAACTCAGTTGGATAAATCATGCTTTAAAAATGAAGCCAGAATAGAAAAATGCACAAAGGATTTGAATAGACATTTCTCCAAAGATAAACTAATGCCCATAAATGCATGAAAAGATGCTTCAATACCATTGGTTATTAGGGAAATGCAAGTCAAATCCACAATGACATATGATTTCACATCCACTAAAATGGCTATAGGAAGAAAACTAAAAACCAAAATAAAACAAAAATGGAAAATTGTAAGTGCAGATGAGGATATGGAGAAACTGGAATCCTTCTGCATTGTTGGTGGGAAGAAAAAAATGGCCAGCTGCTGTGGAAGTTTAGTGATTTCTCAAAAATTTAAGTATAAAATTACCATATAATTCATTTCTACAGTTAGTTATAGGTAAAACATAATTTAAAATATGGCCTCAAATGGTTATTGTTCACAGCAGTAATATTCACAATAGCCTAAAAATGAACACAACAATCCAAAAATCTGTAAGCAGTTGAACAGATAAATAATGTAGTATATACATACAATGGGGTATTATTACTTAGTTTTAAAAAGTTCTGATAATGCTACAGTATGGTTGCATTTTGAAAACATTATAGTAAGTGAAATAGTCAGATATAAAAGGAGACATCAGTTTCCACAGGAGTGGAACATTTGTTACAACTGATGAAACTACATTGACACCCAAACCTACATAGGGCTCACTCTTGATTGAGTTTAGACAAATGTATAATGACACATACCCACCATTTGATATCATAGATTTTCATTGCCCTAAAAAGTCTGTGCCTCCTCCCTCCCCCTGGTAATTACTGAAATTTTTAATTATCTCCAGTTTTGCCTTTTCCAGAATTTCACATAGCTACATGTAACATGTAGCTTTTCTGATAGGTTTCTTTTGTTTAGAAATATCCATCTCAGTTTTCGCCATGATTTTTTTTTTTTTTTGTAAGATTTATTTATACAAGCTGGGATATAGGCCAGAGTCTGGGGCAGCGAGAGGGCTCACCAGAGACAGAGCAGGGAGCAGAAAAGGCAGACCAGAAATACACTGCTGAGGGGAGCAGCGGGCAAGGCAGGAGAGGTCCGCCGCACCATGTGGGATCCTCCCGGGCTGGGCTTCGAACTCGCATCGCGAGCTGCCGACAGCTCCACAGCGCAGCGCTCAACCGCTGTACCACCAGGGAGGCCCTTCTCCATGATTTTTCATGGCTCAACAGCTAGTTTCTTTTAGCAATGAATATTATTTCATTATATGGATGTAGCACAGTTTATCCATTCATCTACGGACAGTTTGGGTGCGTCCGAGTTTTGGCAATTATGAAAAAAGTTGTTGTGAACATCTTTTCCTGTCGAAATAAGTTTTCAACTCCTTTGGGCAAATATCAAGGAGTGTGATCCTTGGATGGTATGGTAAGATTATGTTTAGTTTTGCAAGAAACTGCTAAACTAATTGCCTCCCAAAATGGCTATACCATTTTGCATTTCTACCATCAATGAATGAAAGTGTCTGTTTTTCTACAGCCTTACCAGCATTTGATGTTATTAGTGTTCTGGATTTTAGCCACTCTAGTAGGTGTGCTGGGCACATAGATCTTTTAAAATTTTGCTAAGTGAAAAATTAACATTAAGACCAAAAGAATATAAAAATGTATAAATTGTAATTTTCGTGAAAAATCTGTATGTAAAAAGAACTGGACACACAACCAAATGGGAAACGAGATCATGGGCATTTTAAAAAAGTTTTATTGAGGAATAATAATGCATACCACAAAATCCACCCACAATATATATATACACAGTGCAATCACTTCATTTATACAATTACGCAATTGTCACCATAATCCAGAATCATGGTCAACTTTTATTTTCTGATTTGGTATTTTCTATATTTTCTGAATTCTTTGTAAAGTCCCTTTACTGAAAAATTTGGGGAGTTAAACTACATAACTACCTAAAAAATTACTTTATAGTCTAATGATCTGAATCTACCTCTTCAAATTGATATAGGCTTCTTTCTAGCATAAAAACGGATTTTAAAAACACCAGGAAGCCCTTTTCGATAGTCAGAAATAAAACATTTAAGAGTTAACCAAATACAGCAGATTCTGTTGGGTGTATACAGCAAGATCATTATTCCTCATTCTTCTGCAAATAAAAAGGTTCCAAGAATAATAAATACAGTCGCAGTTCTCACCGCACATATTAGGTGACTGAATGTAACCAGATGTGAGTTCTCTAATGCTCCTCTATCCTGCTATCAGAGAGTGAAGGACGACAGTTGGGGACCATCGGTCCCCCCTCAACTCACCTGGTAAGCTAGCTGCTACTGTCCACCAGGCTGGGACCACCGATTCTCTGTGAAGTGCCCAGAGAAAGGTCTGGTGCATTCATTTAGTTCCTACAATAGAGAACCCTTACAGAAGAAGTGGATTGACACAGGTTAGCACCTAAATCCCCTTTACAGCCCCGGTTCCCAGGGCCCCGCCTACAGCCTCCTACCTGCAGAGAAGCAGAGCAGGGCCATCCGGTGCCTCAGGCGGGCCAAGCCTAACACAGTGGGAGCAAAGAACATGGCTTCGTCGTCGGGGTGCGCGATCACCAGGAGGGTCCGACTTCCTCTTCCCACCAGGCCAGCCTGATCTTGATTCTTCATTCGTTCCGAGGAGTACCAAACCCAGAGGAAGCCCCATGCCAGGATCAAGGCGGCCACAAAACCCAGAACCCCCACCACCTCCATGCTCCAGTGACACCGCGACTGCGCAATAGGCAAGACTGCCTCTGACCCTGACTCCGGCGGGAAAACTGCAGTCGCGGAAATTGCGTTCCGAGTCTCAGTCAGTCCCGCCGACCTACTCCAGTGGCTTGAGGCATTAAACGCCGAGTTCATGTGGTAGCTTTACACAGACGCCTCCCATCACGTCTTTAATGAATTCTTGCCACTCTGTGCAGCATTTATTAAGTTTTATTCCTGCTCCATTTCAGAGCTGGACCGTACCCCATTACTGTAGTTTTCTATACTTGTCCTATCTAACAGTACAACGGGTTTACAGATAAGCGTTTAAAAACAGCCCCTCACATTTTTAGTGAGGGTTCTCCCCTAGCTTCACCATTTTATAACTCATCTCTTCAAACCCAGGACTTCCTCGTAAATTGTATGGTTAGACCTTCCCTTATCCTGCACCGACTTTGTCTTTCCGTCTTAATTTTGGGATGTGGAAAGGCGGCTTCTCTAAAGTAAAAGTATGCGGTTACAAGAACCGTGAGGTCATTTCAGTAGAAGAGTAACGCTGAGCGTGCACTCGGTACTCGCCAGGGCCACAGGCTCCTTGTCGAGAGATTTAGATTAAGGACCGACATCACGAGCAAATCGACCTCGCCTGACACTTCAGTGAAGTCTTGGTGCGAATTACAACCGGAGCCCTGGAAAATATCTTGGGTAGGTGGACGTGCACCCCTCTGGCCCCCAACACGTGGGGACTCTGGTCCCCTTTCCGTAGTCCGGGGCCTCAGAAGGCCACCGCAGTCCGGCCGCGCCGCGCCGCAGAGGGGTCGCAGGGCCCGAGGCTAGCTTTATCCCATTTTCTTTCCCACGCCTGGTGGAAGACCCCGAGGGCACGGGAGCCGGTGGGCGGCTCAGCCCGGCTGCGCGATGGCAGCGCGCCGGGTCCGGCCGAGCAAGGCGCTGCCCGGGTCCGCCTCCGGTGGAGGTGACCGCCGCCGCCAGACCTACAGACGTGTAGGGACCAGGCGCCGGGCAATCCCAGCAGCTCGGCCAAGGTAGGAGCTGCGCTCGGCCAGCGGAGGGAGTCGGTCTCCTTACCCTCCGGAAGGAGGAGGAGCCGGCGCCGGAGCCGCCTTAGCCGCGGCCGCCGGGCTTGGGGGAGGGAGAGGGGTTGAGTCAAGATGGCGGCCAAGGTGGCGAAGGAGCAGCAGCGGCGGCAGCGGCTGCTAGAGTGAGCTCACGGCTCGCCGCGCCAAGCGAGGTCCCTGGGTAGGGACGCGCGCCAGGGCCGCGTCCAGCTCCTCAGACCGGGGGGCGCGCCGCCTCCCACGCTCCGCCAGCTCCCGGTGAGTAGGCCCGGGCGCCCGCTGCCCCGGCCTCCTGGCCCCCGCTCGCCCCGGGGTTTCCGAGGCTACCCCGGCACTGGCTGCGGGAGCGGCTTCTGTGCCGGGCGAGGGGCGTCGCGGTCCCGGCTGGTCGGGACCCGCCCCAGTAGCCCGGCCTCTTCCCCTCGGCCGACCAGGGGCGAGTCGGGCGCGGCGGGGAGCTTGGGCTGGGCGAGTGGAGGAGGCTTATGGAGTTTGGAGGAAGAATGGGCTGCGGCCGGGCCGGAGCCGGCTGCGAGCTGTCCTGTGGGGAGGGGGTGTACGCTGCCGGAGGGCCGATGAGGGAGACTGGGAGCGCCCGGGACCCCGGGTGGGGCCGGCACAGGTGGCGGGCCTGGACTCACTGTGAGACGGAGTTGGTGGCCGTCTTTGGAGTGTGGAAAGGGTTAGGGAGGGTGACAGCGATGGATAAGTGCGTGAAGAGCAAACTAGTTCACCTTTCTAACCAAAACACTTAGGGGTGTAATGGCGAAGGGTGGGTAGCGGTGGAAATAGCAAAGATCGGAACTGTATACCTTCTGCTGTTTATTATTTGTGTTTTCATGTGCGAAGCCAATGAATGCACCTCTTTTGGGAGGAAGAAGGATTTGAGAAACTGTAATTGAGGAATCAGTCATAGTGGAGGGGAGACTGAATTCTTCAAATTAACCGGATACGTATAATCGTGTTGATGGGAATAAGTGGTATTTATGAAAAGTGTTTACTAGGGGCTGTCATTTTTCTTTTTCTGATAATGCATACTGCAGTGCCGCTTCAACTGTTAACCTTGGAGAGTAGTGGTATAAATAATCCTAATCTTTAGTATTAGTATATTCACCTGCATTAGATTTGCTTCCCTAATTATATCCCAATTATATTGAAATTTACATTCCTTATGAGCACCCTGGTGAGGCAATAATGGGAGGCAGAACATGACAGTGTGCGAAGAGCAGCAGGCCCGGGGTTTTAAAATGCCTTCAAATATTCATTGGTTCAACACATCTTGATCAGTAGCTGCTGCTGTTGAGTCACGTGTGATTGCCCCTTGGATACTGAAGAGTCGATGCCATTATTTAATTTTTAGTAGTTTTTGGGAAATGTTTGACGTCTACTGTCATAAAGATATTTATTGGATGAACCAACGTGCTTGAACTCAGAAGCAGACCAATTTTAGAACCTGATTTAGACAGGGGTAAAAATTACAGAAGAAATAACCACAAGTTGTTGGAGACATATTGTATCTTATTTTCCTATTATGTTATAATCCAGTGGAAGTTTATTTTAATATTTATAGTACACAGTTGCTTTGCCTTGCTTTAAGCACACCTGTTCATGGAAATCAAGGTTAGCACATACACATATACACACATATGAATAACATTCACATACATATATAAGATTGTGATTACTGGCAATACTAAAATACTCTCTCTCCTTTTATAAAAGGCTTACCATATGTTGAACTGCTCCCCTGAAGAAAAGATGATACAAAGTGTTCTGATTTTTCCTTTAACTGTTTGACACTTTGAAACATGATCAACCTTTCTGTGTTTCAATTTCCTCAGCTATGATAGTAGGAAAACCCCTGTCTTCCTCTGGTTGGCTGTTGTGAGCCTAAGAGTTAATAATTACTATGAAATTGCTTTAAGCAGGTTGAAAGGGTTATCTTTTTGTGAGGTAGTGGCAGCTCCTTCTGTACTTCTGAAACATCTCTCACACCATTCATACTTGCTACTTTGTGTCTGGGTGCTTATGTTCTTGTTTTCTATTGAGGACAGGATAGCGCCTTCTCTGATTTTATCTTTGTATTTAAGGCACTGTGTGGGATTTTATTTTTTGTGTAGAATATTGACACCTGCACAATTTGTTGAACGAATAAATATAGGATACTAATTAGCAAGTGCATTCATGTTACAACTTACCAGAATGCACCTGTTATCTGCTGTGGCATATCTATATAGTTGTGATTCTCTCCGTGGCCTCTGGAGGAATACCTGTTTTTAACTAGGTGTCTTATTAGATTTAATCATATAGTAAAACTTAAGTATCTGGTCTGCTCTCAGTTTTGCAAAAAGTGCAAAATGCTTGAAGTTAACTTGTGTTGTTGTTTTTTAAATTTAGTTTTGTTTTACAAGGCTAGGCAATTTAGATTATCAAGCATTTTAAAGTTTTTTTTTTTTTAGCTCGTGAACTGGTGAGATTTTCTTGTCATTACTGTCTGCAGTAGAAAGCACAGGCCTTTGAATAGACCAGGGATTTTTTTTTTAAGATTTATTTATTTTTGCATACAAGCTGGGGTGCAGGCCAAAGGTGTGGGGCGGTGAGAGGGTTCACCAGGGACAGAGTGGGGAGCAGAACAGGCAGATCTCCCACTGCTGAGGGGAGCAGTGGGAGAGGCAGGAGAGGTCTGCTGCGCCATGTGGGAATCTCCCTGGCTGGGCATTGAACTTGTGCAGCAGCCGCCAACAGCTCCACAGCCCTGGGCCCAACTGGTTGCGCCACCAGGGAGGCCCAGGCCAGAGATTTTTTTTTGTAGGTAAATGTCAAGCTGTTACTCATTTGTGTGTGTGTGTGTGTGTGTGTGTGTGTGTGTGTGTGTGTGTGTGTGTGTTTTGTTATTTATTGAATAGTTTTAATTGTATTTTCTGATCTGTCTTAATTTCAAATTCTCATGCCTCGGGATGATAGAGATCTCACATATTCATTTATTTCCATCTGTTGTTCTACTTCAGATATTGAATTTTACTAAAATGCAATGCAAAGAGGGAATAAAGGTTGGCCAGAATTTATTATGTATGGACTTATTAGTTACATAGAAATTTGTATATTTTAGTTTATTCATTGTTCAATCAGTGTCAGCAACCATTATGTTCAGGGCATATTACTAAAGGCTGGAAAGGTATAAAGTTGAGAAGCTATGAATGACTCCATCTATAGATTGCCTGCTGTTTTGTACTTTTTCATATTTGATGATGCAAAAAGTACATTTACATGAATGGTTAAGGAAAGCCTTTTGTTTCTTTTTCTGTCAGGATTTAGGAGTATTGAAGAGCCTCTGTCATGTAGCAATAACTGTGTATAGAGCATCTGTTTTTTATTTTAGTGTTCTTGTGGTGGTTTTTCTTGAACATTTTTACTGTTCTTCTACCATTTTTTCTGCACAAAAAGTTTGTATGGTCAAAATATTACTTGAATAGTTTTCAGATACATTTTGTTTTTTGAAGGCTCCTTTTTGCATTTGAAAGTAAGACCATATAACACCATGTCAGTGTTTCTGTGGAGTTCTTCAGTGTGTGTTGCTACTACTTTAACATGATCTCAAAACACCTGCATTAAAATAAAATGCTACTAATTTATAGAATTATAAGATGTAGAGTCATGTAGATTATCTAGTCTTGTTTGTTTTACTGGTGAATAAACTAAGGGTCACAGAAGTGAAGTGATCTGCCAAAATTGTTGTAATTAGACAGTAGCACAATCTAGTTTTTTGACAACCAGTCTAGCGGTTATTCCATCATACCAATCTACAGCATGAGATAGTTCAGTGTGGTGATTGACAGTTACTTATAACAAAAAGTGGGGTGAATGGGGAATGAGACATCACTTACTCGACTGAGGTATTGACTTTAAGATACTTCTTAACATTAAATTTATGCAATAAAAATATAGTTTAAAAATTTATTGTTCTACATAAGTAATATAGTCACTGGAAATAATTTAGTTTGCTTAACTTTTTTTTTTTTTTTACTTTGCTTATCTTTAATGTGCTGTGAGGAATATCTTAAAACTGAGGTTATATGGATCTGGTGACATTTTATGGAATTTAAGTATTTCAGTGATGGAAATTCTGTTAAGTCAATGGTTATGTACCTCTGAGACCCAACCAGGTGAAATTATTTTACAAATTAGTTATTGTTTACATCACCCTCAAACTTTTGGATTTTTTAAATAAGTATGAGGTACTTCAATTGCTAAATAAAAGCTTACATAAATAGCATGATCACAAACTGAATTTTTAATGCTGTGTAAGTATACGTGTCATAATAAAGTTTATTTTGAAGGAAAAGATACTCTTTTTAAATTGTCATATCTTCATGTGAATACTGGAGCATGGCATATTTCTTTATTCCATTTGGGCTGTTAAATAATGTGTTGCATAATAATGTGTTGCATTAAGAAGGGCTGTTTTTTCTTTTACAGTGCTCTTTTCTGGAATATTCTTTCCCTGCCTTACTCTTTCAAACTCTGCCACATCTAAATTCTGCCTCTTTCTTGAGGGTTTGATCACATTATCATTTCTTTCAGGAAGTCTCCCTCCTACTCTTTTCTCCAAAAATGTATATTTTTCATTCTGGAAATTCATGTTTTACTTATGCTTCTATTAAAACATCATAGTTATGTATGTACATGCCCCTTTAGTCTCTACTATTCCATAAACCCATTGTAGGCATGTATCTCAGTTATTTTTTAATCCTTCCCTGCCCCCACTCTCAGAATAACACTTCTCAACCAGGAAATGTGTGGCAGATATTTTGTTGAATGCATGAAAAAGAGCCTAGCAGCTAAAGTTGTTTGGTGCTGTTGTAGAAACTGACAGATACATATGTGGGGAACTTGATGCTGAATAGTTTTTGGGAATTAAAATGCAAGTAGAAATTTACCAGTGTCACTAAGATAAAATGTCTGCAATCAGTGATTTATCATAGCAGTTCTTTTAAAAATGTCAGTTTACTTGGATTTGGGGGAGGAAGAGAGGTTAAATAAGAGATTGATTAATCTCAGAGCATTTATGTTTCCAGATGATGCTAGAACACAAATGTGTCAATATATATAGAGGGAATTTGGAGCAGTTTCAGTGCTAGGTAAAAACTGAATTAGATATATAGAATAACTGGCTGGTAAAGGATTATTGCAGAATTTTGGATTCCCTTTGACAGAAGTATTGACTAGTTAGTACTTAAATAAAAAATCAAATCTTTAACTACATTAGTCAGAAACAAAGGAAAACTGAAGATTACCAAATTATTTTGATTCCCCCACTGTGTGTACTTGAGGAATAAAATAAGAACTGGGGTTTTTCTTTTTTAACTTTGTTACACATTAATACATTGATATTAAACCAGAATATCTAAAGGTTGATTTTTTAAACAGAATTTGACTCTTAGATTTGATATGAGAGTCACTTTTGTGAGTACAGATCAGCTTTCCCCACATACTTTTCTATTTAACTGAAATTTTTGCTGTTATAAATAATTCAGAGTCAGAGTAATCTGTTTTCGGCACTTCATTTCCCTTGGCGATAGCATATAGATTTGTATAATTTTGAAATGTTTGTTTTAAGTTGTAATCGGAGTGTCTTTGAACGCCTATTCAGAGATGTTTACTTTGTATTATTTTTGATTAAGTTCTTTTAATGCAGTTCTGAATTATAATGACTTTTATGTATTTGGAATGAAACCAAAACTTGTGCTTTCTAGGAGTTATAGCCTAAAATACACACAGTGTAAATATACCAGATGTAGGGTGATTGTAGTCCATTAAATCAGTCTCTCTCTTTCTCGTGTGTGTGTGTGTGTGTGTGTGTGTGTGTGTGTGTGTGTATGAGAGGGAGGAAAAAGCAAAGATGGAAGAAGTTACTTTATTCACACAATACCATTTTAATGAGGGAAGGACAAGTTATTTTAAAATCTTGCCTTTCATTTATAAATAGCATTTTATTTTATCGAATCATGTAAGGAAATTGAAAGCACCACTTCCCACATATAATATACTAGATGTTTGTTGCATATTCTTTCAGAACTTTTTCTTTGTGTGATTTTCTGTAATATGGGATGATAACATGTGGTTCCTTGGTCTGCTGCTGTTTCATGTTCGTATATTTAGAGCTACATTTATCATTAAAACTACTTACAATTTGAATAAACATTTTATGGTTACTAGTGTTTTGCTTTGTCAGACAACAGAATTGTAGTGAATTATTTGTGTGTATTTATTTTGTGTACTTGTGCAAGCAGCTTTGTAGTCTAGATTGCCTAAGGCGGAGTTAGTGTAACATGTTTAGTATGTATTTGGGTAAACAGACAAGTTTATGGGTATGCCCCATACCCTGTCCAGCACTGGAAAAATTGAAACATTTTGACAATTTAAGAAGGGGAAAGAAACATTTTGACAATATAAGAAGTAGAAAGAAAGTAATTCTAATTGACCTTTTATCAATCACTGTTGAGGCTAAACATTTTTAAGGAGGGAGTTGTAGTTCTTTAACAAATTGCCTACTTTTGTTCTTTGGGTATTTTTTGAGGAAAATTATTGTTTTTTCCAGATAGATTTGAAGAGCGTTTTCATATTAGGGAATTTACATACTTGACATGTATGAACCCTTTGAAGCACTCCCCCCACCTCCACATGTTGTTTTGTTCTGTTGTCACATCTGTCCTAGCATTTGTGCTGGCTGTGTGACCTTGGGCACATTACTTAACCGCTCTAAGTTTACTTTTCTTATTTGTAGACTTGAGATAATGTAAATAACATTTAGCATAGTGCCTCAAACATAGAAAATACTCATTAACTATTAGCTGTCTTTGTTATTAGTTTATTTATGGCTTCTGGGTTTTATGCTCTACTTAGAAAGACCTTCCTTAGCCCAAAATTTAAAAATTTTGCCCATCTATTAAACTGAAAAAAGTTGTGAGGAATATTTAGTATGCTGTTGCTTCTTTTAAGGAGGAAAAATACTGTGCACACATTTGTGTGTATATCATAGAAATAGATCTGAAGCAGTACCCAAGAAACTGGTAACATTAGTTGTTATGGAAAGAACTGAGTGACTGAGGTACAAGAGTGAGAGGAAAATTGTGACTGTGTACCTATTTTTAAAAACAAAGTAGTTCCCAGACTTCAATATTTTTATGACTTCTTTTCTTTTTAAATGTAATTTTTGACCTACCAGGAATTTATTTCTGGTATAGAAAGTGATATATATTTTAGGTAATATGTGTGTACATGTTTTTCTCCCCAAATAGCCATTTGTGTTGCCCCATTTAGTGAATAATCCATATTTTGTCCGGTTGGTTATACTTGTAATTTTTTTTACTTACTAAGTGTGTTGGGACTATTCCTAATCTGTTATGCTCTGTTATGTTCTTCTGATCTCTCTTATTCTTTTACAATTTTAGGGTTGGTCACTTGTTTACTATATATATATATATTTTTTTTTGGACTTTGACAATTCTGGTCTGTGTGTCTTTCTGGTTGAACTTTAGAATAATTCTGTGAAGTTAAAGAATTCTTGCTGCATTTTTATTGGTTCTACTGACTATTGACTGGGAATGTTGAATTTATAGGTTAATTTTGGGAAATTGGATAATCTTATGTACTTTGCAGCCTTTGTTCAAAATACACTTTTATATTCCTCAGTAGATTTTCAAATTTTTCTTCAAATAAATTTTGCAAACTTTATTTCTTTTGTTCAGTGAGTGTGGTTGATAATCAAACGGAATTTACATTCTGGTGGGAGAAGACAGAGTTTAAGTAAAACAAACTGACCCATTTCAGATTGATAGTCCTATTGTTATAGGGCAACCCCAATATGAAATAAGTTGCCTGACTGTGGGTCTTCACCCTCATGCTTAAAAGGGACTTATAATGAGACCCAACTGCAGGTGCACAAAAAAGTTAATAAAGAGTTTATTTACCAAAAAGGGAAATGAAGAAAAGAAAAGGAGAAAGAGAGAGAGATAAATTGGTAAATGCGTCCTACCAGTTCCGTGAGCTGGGGCCCCAATAGTATGCTGAAAAACGGCAAAAAATCCAAAAAGCCCCCCAAGGCCCACATGTCTGGTTATATACTAAGCCTGGCTGCTTAATTCCATCCTTAGTTCCAGCAATCCTCCCTTCACTGGTGATGAAATGGGATTTGTAGCCCTTGATGTGTCCTGTGTTTGTGGAGTTCGTGCAGGACATCCTTTTCCCCCAATACTATAAAGGAACAGAAGGGGTGATGTGATTGAGAGTTATTGGTGGGAGCATTACCTTATAGGTGGTTGGGGTAGGGCTTTCTGAGGAGATGCCAATTGAACTTAGACTATATAGGAGCCAGCCAAATGCATGAGCCAAAGAACAAAGATCTGAGACAAGGAAGGGTTTGCTGTCTGGGTGAGAGAACTAGAAGGAAGTTCTTATTGCTGGGGCTTAATGAGCAATCTAGAGACAAGCAGGCCAGATCAGGAAGGTAGGGCCTGTGGGTCATAATGAAGAGCTGGGATTTTATTTGACAAGTTCTGATTTATGACTTAAAAAGAACATTCAGTTTTTTAAATGGAGAAAGTATTGAAATGGAAAGTCTAGTTAGGAGTTTCTTGCAGCAAGAGATGAGGATGGTAGTAATGGTGATAGAGAAGCAAAGAGAATTGGGCTTGGGGCCTGGGGGAGGAAGACTGGGACTTACCGTTGGAGTGTTTGTTATTGAGCTAAGCACTGCTAGGTGCTGGGGAAGCCATGTGAATAAAACAGAGACTAATCCTTACTAGGTCTAGTAGTTTTGTTTGTAAATTTTAAGTCACCCCCCCCCATTTTATTTTGGTATACACATTAGAAATAGTCTGTTCATTAGCCTGTTTTATTTTGCTTCATAACCTTTAACAGTCTCTGTTAGTGGGTCAAAGGGGAGGCAGTAGAACATGATCTTTAAGATCTGAGTTTTAAAAAAATAATTCATTGGGTAAGTTACTTAGCCTCTAAAGCCTTAATTAAGAATAATAATGGAACTAGTGTTTTAGGTGAGCTCATGCCACCAAACTTACTATACTGTGGAGTACATAGCAAGGGCCCCATAAATGGTGACTTTTTCTTATTTTCCTTAGGTATTGTCATATCTATTAATTTTGGCCAAGCATCTGAAGTTAAAAATTTTCTAATCTCAATACACTGTTCTTTTTTGTGTGTTAATGGAGAGAACTGGCAAATAGTTGTTCATTTTGGCTTTGAAATAAATATATTTATTCTTACAGTGGAAGCAGTGAATATTGCCCAGTTCAGAGAATTAGTTCAATATAGTTTAAGTTTACCACAAAGTTCTCACTTCCACTGTTATCTAGTACTGCTGTTTTGGGAAATTTCTCCTTTCTCACTTGATGTAGAAACAAAACAGTATTTTTTTTTAATCAAGAATTATTTATTGAATAATTGAACAAGTAATTATGCTCTTATTAATGTTTTTCAATATCATACTTTATTGGATAGGATATATTAGCCTAAGCCTTTTATTTTTTTAAGCATCCTATCATCTAACTTCTAAGTAAGATTTCATAATGTTAATGGTATTCCTCCACTGTAGCTTTTTTTTTTTTAAGATTTATTTATTTATGCATACAAGCAGACCAGAGGTGTGTGGTGGCGAGAGGGTTCACTAGAGACAGAGTGGGGAGCAGAACAGGCAGATTGACAGAAACACACTGCTGAGGGGAGCCGTGGGCGAGGCAGGAGAGGTCTGCCGCGCCATGTGGGAATCTCCCAGGCCGGGCATCGAACTCACATCACCACTGCCGACAGCTCCACAGCACAGCACCTAACTGCTGCGCCACCGGGGAGGCCCCATTGTAGCTTTTTAAGGGAAAAATGCTTTAGCTTATTTTATAGGAGAAAATTTATTCAAGCTTAGTATCATTTTGCTTTTGAACAAATTGCAGAATTCTCTTAGATGATTTCTAGTCTTCTCTCCTGGAAAACTATACTGTGAGGTAGGTTCAGGAAGTTTGTTATGTCAGGCTAGAGAGTATTAAGTGGTTGGCATACCCCCTAGCTTCTCTTAGCCTAGCATACATTTAGAATTGGAGTAAAGCCCAGCTGCTTTGTGAAAAATAGTGTCATCTGTTTTCCCTCAGTTTAATAACTAATATCTTAGTATCTACAATACCATAGGCCATTTCCCTATTTCATATTTTTGCACCATAAGGTTTTATTACTTGATCATTTAAAAAAATTGAATTGTGTATTTTGTAGGGTCCCTTTTCTGCTCTGGTAAAATATGGGTTTCAATCTCTATTGTGACCCTTGGCAGAGTCATTCTTGCTCATCTAATGAGACATCTGCAGTCCTGCCACAGTGAAGTATATTTTTAGCATTTTTCCCCAAGATAACTTAGGCCACCTTGAAACCCTACCCAAGTACATTTTGGTTATGCAGAGATTGTAGGCCAAAAGCCAGGAGTTCCTGGTGTGAGGGGATTGGATTTTTTTTTGGGGGGGGGGTGGAGAGTGGGGAGGGAGGATTATTATTATTAATTGCAAGGCAGGTTTTCTGTTGAGTTAGAATATGTGTGTGTATGCATGTGTGCGCACCTTTATAACTTTTATATTGGAAAATTCAAACAAGAATTTAAATGGACCAATTTCGTTTTATTATTTTATTGCCTATTTGCTAAATATAGGGGCATAGTTTTAGTTTTACATGTAAAATTTAGATAAAATGTGCTCTTCTCACTTATAGCAGTTACACTTAGTTTTATTTTTTTCCCATCCTAAAATATGATTACGTGTTTGTGACATGAAGGTTTTGCTCATAGGACCTTGACCAGGTTTCTTAAACCTTTCACAGAAATGTTTTACATTTCACGAGTCAACTATGTTACCAACCCCGAGTTAATGAGTGTGGTGCTAAAAACTGAATTTAAAATTTGAAATAGTCCATTTAAGGTGTTCTCTTTTTCTTACACCTTTATGTTCAACCAGATTCTTCATTTCAGTTGTTTTCAAACTATAAAGTGTCGTGTACAGGGCCTCCCTGGTGGCACAGTGGTTAAGCGCTGCGCTGTGGTTAAGCGCTGCGCTGTGGAGCTGTCGGCAGCGGCAATGTGAGTTTGACGCCCGGCCAGGGAGATTCTCACATGGCCTAGCAGACCTCTCCTGTCTCGCCCGCTGCTCCCCTCAGCAGTGTATTTCTGTCGATCTGCCTGTCCTGCTCCCCACTCTGTCACTGGTGAACCCTCTCGCTGCCCCACGCTTCTGGCCTGTACCCCAGCTTGTATGCATAAATAAATAAATCTAAAAAAAACAAAGTGTCGTGTACAGGCATCATGGTGAACCTGGTTTGGAATGAGGATGGGAGGCAGGATCCAGGATCCAGAGACTCAGAAAATATATTCTAGATCCTCTCTTTTCACTGAATCAAAATATTTCTCCTTTGCATATTTCATACATTTGACTTTGATGTAAAATGTTTGAGGAAAGCATACTGGTTCTGCAGCTATCCCAGGCTGGGTAGGTTCATCCATCGGTTCAGGCAGTTTGGAAGAGAATCTTGGAGCCCTTGGCAACATCTTTTTTTTTTTTTTTTTAAATACTTAAACAGGTTTATTAGGAAAAGGGATACGATAGTATAGACTGCTTGCACAGACACAAGAGGGCAGAAAGAGCTGCCCCTTGGCATCATCTTCACGGATTAGGGGAGACAAGCCAGCAGGAAGACAGAAACTTGGGCCCCTCTGCAAATCCCTATACCCTCTTTGCTCTCTTAGCTGTTCTCTGATGCTTTCTACTGTTCTCCACTGTACTCTGCCGCATGGTCCTCTGCTGCCGCCCTTATATACTCAGTCTCTTGGCTTAGATGTGCCCGTTTACACATGCCCACACCACGTTCCAGGTGCTGCCATCAGGCATGTGTGTAAGACCACAGGTGTCAATCATTGATGCTAAGGGCAGGAGGGTGGAAAAAACCTGGTCACTTCCACTTACCCCACACTGTTTAAAAAACAAAAAGGTCTGAACACAGTTGTTTGTCTCATGGATGTTTTGAGGAAGGAGTTCAAGTGGTCTCCACACAACAGTTGTAACCAAGTGTAGGGCCTGCTTTGACCCATAAACTTGTATGTCAGTAAGGTCTGATCTTTGATTTTGGTGATGTTTTATTACCTCCCTATTTACAAGTATGGTAGCTTTTGTAAATAAACTTAATTTTTGAGGTAATTCAAGTTAAACCACTAAAATCACATCATAAAACTAGGATATTATGAAGGATTACTGAAAAAAGTAAAAGTGGACAAATCATTTGACTCATATTTGAATGATAATGAATGCAGGTGTTGAACTCAGGAGTTGTCATTGCTAAAAATTAAAGCAATGACAGCAACACAGCTATGCTGAATAGATTTCTCATTAGGTAGGTCACTGTTGGAAAAAATTTGGATGACCCTGAGCTAATGTCTTTCCTTTTGCCTCTGCATCCCATTTCTAACTATATTTACTTAAGATGTCCAAGTTGGCAGGAGAGTTCAGAGATAGATCGTATGAGCATTTCTTAGGGGTGCAGATCAGAATTACTCAGAAAACTTTTATAAGATTCCCGTAAGCATCCATACATTGAAATATTCTACAGTAATAGAGAATGATGAAGTTCTTTATGAACTCATGAGAAAGATTGTCAAGATCTTGTTAAGAAAAACAAGATAGAAAACAGTGTATATATAGTACGCTACCATTCATGTAGAGCAAAAGTCTGTGTGTGTGTGTTTGTAGGGTAAATGAAATTAATCAAGCTTTTTATGCCACTAGCCTCTGTGGTTATCACCTGTGACCTTGATGGTGTTGCGGAAGGCGTTTGGAAGCATGGGCACGGGACACCTGGGGTATGGTGTGGGCATGCGTAAGTGGGTGCAGCTGAGCCTAGCGGGCAGGGCTATCTATAAAGGCAGCGTCCCTCAAGGACGGCTATGGGAGGATGGCTGTGAGATGACAAACGGAAGAGGCAAGTGGTGACAGAGAAGAGAGAATGCAAAGTTTTGTGGGGGGCTGGGATGCTCAGTTGCCTGGGGGGGTGCCTGCTTCTTTGCATGCCTGAAAGAGAGAGAGAGGGAGAGAGGGAAGGAGGGAGAAGGAGAGAGGGAGAGAAAGAGAGGGGAGAAAGGGGGGAAGAGAAGGAAGGAGAGATTTCTAAAGGATATTCTAGAAACTAATAACTTTGGGCCAACTTTGGGTTTTAGCAGCTGGGGGACAACGGTGAGAGGAGTCTTCTGTTTGTATTCTGTGGTACTTTTAAAAACTCTTAAATGCAATGCCTACTTCTAAAAACAAAACACTGTGTCAAGTGCAGGCATATGGAAGGTATACTCCCCAGGTGGTTCTTATGTGCAGTACCACTGAGCATCTCAGTTCCTAGTACCAGAGTCCATTCCTTGTTTAGAAGGCTGCAAAGTATCACAAAAAACAATACCTTCCCCTCCCCTCCTTTTTGATGCTCACAGTTTTGTGAAATTGGATTTCTTTGTCCTCAGATTCCTGATCTGTAAAGTCAATGTTTGTTGGGTAATTTCAAAACCTTCCAATTCTTAGGTTTTCTGAATTCCATGCTTTGGGCTGTGGGAGGGCGCAGACAGCAAAGCAGCTGAGGGAGACAACTGGTTCCACAACTGGTTCTGTCTCTAATTCTCCCCCTAATTTCTACAACAGAAAAAGTGAAAAGAGTAATGAAGATGGTATTTTCTTTTAAAATAGTCATATATTACATACTACCAAGTAGAATTTAAAAAGTGCTGTTTTGTTTTAAGGTTGGATTGAATAACAGTTCTCTAGGAAATTTTATTTTCGGAATCTAGGTGGATAAAGAATTTGTTGATTAAAATGGGGAAATTTGGTCAGGTTGACACTTTGAATTCTTTTTGAATTTGTTGTCTTTTAAAATCCCTTTAAATGACCCAAACAAAGAAAGCCAAAATTTTACTAAGGGCTATAAAATTTTAAATGAATGCACACATCTACTTATATAATGTAAATTTTGAATATACATCTAAATTCTTATATTAAGATAGGAGTATATGTACACATGTGTGCATATATATATATATATATAAAATCTCATGGAAATTTACAGATTTATATAGCTAATTAAGATGGGAATTATATATAGTCTGTACATATATATTTTCCATCATATATAAAATTCTCATATATGCAAAAATAGCCCCATCTTAACACAATTTCCATCTGTAGGGTAAGTGAGAAAAGGTAGTCAGGCTTTTTCGCCCTGCTACCATTAGGTTTGAGGATGGACATCTGCGGTCTGGCATGTGCGCTTTTTAGTGGTCGGTGCGTGCACAAGTGGGTGCACCTGGGCCTGGAGAGATGCTATATAGGGGTGGTGTCCCAGAGGCTCGAGAAGCAGAGAGCAGGAGGAAGAAGAGCGCGGCAGAAGTGGCAGCAGCGAGACCCTGAGACTGCGCCAGAGGGCCCAGAGAAAGGGAAGATTTGCCAGTGTCTAGGAGGCCTGCTAGCCTCCTGGCCCCCTGGCCACCCTACCTGCCTTGTACCTGACTGCCTCTCAGGAAAGATGTGATAAAAAGCCTAAAAGCCACTGAGGCCTCCGGGACTCATCCTTCTGACCTGTCTGTGCAGCTCCATGGAGAACCTGTGTTCCTGGTGTTTTCTGCCACAATACCATCCTAAAACATGATATGTAATCATGTTTTAGGGCTAATACCCAATAGTATGAAGCTACCTGTTCTCCCCTGAGTCAGTCTAGAATTCAGTATTTGTTCTCACTAGGGTTTTTTTTTTATGGGGCTGATTCTGATATTCATGTGAAAGAGGAAATGTGCTAGAATACCCCTGAAGGCTTTGAAAGTAGAAGCAACAACCACAACCATGCCTACTAAGGGGAAAATTGCTATATCAGATATAAAAACCTCATAATGCAGAGGGATTTGTGTGGCAAAGACGAGCAATCAAATAGGTGAGTATAGACTCATGGACAAGTGGAGATACACTTTATAATAAAGATGACTTTTTTTCTTTATGAACTATTTTAGACCCATAGAAACATGCAGAGTAGCATAACAGATGTTCATGAATTTACCATCTGTGTTTAAGAAAATTTTAATATTTTATCATACTTGCTTCATTTTTTGCTTGAAGAAAGTGTTACAGATTGTATCCCTTTCCTTGCTTCTTTAGAAGGAACTGTTGTCCTACAGAATGTTACATGGTCTATGATTTTCTTTTGTGTATATTTAAATAATATATAATTTCTGTGTCTCTAATATATATTAGTATCATTTTATAAATTTAACTCAGCTTTACTTTTCATGAAGTTTATATGATTGAAATATGTAGCTCTAAGTTATCATTGTAACTGTTGTATAGTATTTTATTATATGACTATATCCTATCCATTCTTCTGACTGGAATTGAGGTCATTTTCAAGTTTGTTTATTGCACTGTTACAGTATTTATCCTTTTGTATATAAGTATGAGTTTCTCTAGTGGATACACCAAAATGACCTAGTTGTAATAAGGACAGCAGTTTAGATCTGTGTGGAAAGATACATATGCTCAATAAGGTTTAGTTGCTGTAATTGCCTATCAATTAAGACATATTTTAGAAAATTTTTTTAAGGTGATTAAGGAGCTAAATATAAAAAAATATATTAAGAAGTGTAAGAGAGGTAGAATGTTTTTTAAATTTGGAGTAGAGACGATCTCTCAAAAGACAAAACAAGTAATCTGTTCTTGAAGCATAAAGGTGGAAAAGGGATTAATACTCAGAATTTACTATCCTTGCGTCCTCTGATTTTTTTGCCTTAGGTCTTCTGTAGTTCTCCCCGGAAAATTCTTGCCTCTTTGAGGGCACTAGCTCTTCTCATCTTTCAAACTTTGGCTTAAAAATCATCTAAGAATATAATTTATTGCCCTAACTGGGACAGTTTTAAGAATGAAATGGAGCATAATTAATAATTGCACTGGAACAATAGGTGTAAATTGGGCCTGTTTAAGGAAATAAGGGCATGTGATCATCTTAGCTGAGATTGGCTTACTGTGATCACCTCATCAGAAATGTCTTTCTTCTTTTATCCCATCCTGTTTTATTTATTGCACCTTAACATTTTTTTTGGTGTGTGATTATTTGTGTATTGTCTATATGTCACCTTCCGTTAAGATAACATATCTTTTTTTTTTTTTTTTTTTTGATTTATTTTTTATTTATACATACAAGTTGGGGTACAGGCCAGAGGCGTGGGGCGGTGAGAGGGTCCACCGGAGACAGAGCAGGGAGCAGAACAGGCAGATCAGAAATACACTGCTGAGGGGAGCAGCGGGCAAGGCAGGAGAGGTCTGCCGCGCCATGTGGGATTCTCCCTGGCCGGGCGTCGAACTCGCGTCGCCGC